>DWNJ01001395.1:0-12148 GCA_018250275.1 Udranomia eurus
AAAAGTAATTATTTACCTACTTGATAATAATCATTACATAGGCTTCTATCGCCCTTTTATATCTACTACGCTGTCCTCATACGAGTATATACTCGTAATATATACTCTAAAATCACGCGAATATCCACATATCGGGTATTTACAACAAGAACGATATAACAGAATTGACATTTTACAGGTAAGATCCAATTAAATGCAATTATAAGTAGGTAAATAATTACTTTTGGAGAAAACTTTTAATAATTCCTTAATAAACTTGACTCGTTATTTTATTCACCACTTATAAGTAAATATACAAACTAAAATTAAACCATACGTCACGTTGTAACAAACCGAAGTTTTGAGTACGTTCTTATTGCAAATGAGCGATGTCTGCTTTTAGTTACCTTGGCCTTTGATACACTTATCATAATTATGATTTACTCAATTCGTGCGAACTTACCAGCGCGAACATTAACATCTCGTGAATGGATAGTACCGACCGGGTTCCTCGCAAGACACGCGTACACCTGAGCATGAACTTCCTGGCGATAGTCTTCAGCTCGGAATGGTGGGAACACCAGATTACCATTCGGCAGTACCTGCAAAATAAAAGCCGACTGTACTACAATCTATAAAGTTTGTTGTAGGATCTTTTACGATTCAATGAGGCATCATCGCCACACCTATTTCTGATTTATAACAGCAGTGTTCTTGCTGCTGGTAGCAACGCATTGTTGTCGACCTATGAGAGAACTTCGATCTTGTCTTGGGTTGATTACAGATGTGCATGGGCGGCTGTAACCACTTACCATCAGGAGGACTGCATGCTCGTTTGCTGCCTCGCAGTCATAAAAAATACAAGAAAATCTTGTCTTCGATTTAGAGTATGCATATGCATATAGATAGAAGGATGGTACAGAGATGATTCAAAGCATTCGTAATAGTGTTTGTGTAGTGAAAACAAGCTTTTTCGCGAGAAGCTTTGAATTTTGACAAATATTTGTTTTTAACATTCGGCATGGTATTATATGAGCGAACTGTTCTTCATATAAAACTGTCATACTATTCAGCTTGGACCTCCACTGAGAGCCTAATATTTTCCCCCTTCTTGTACATTTCAGTCAGATTACAAGTACACCATAATTAAGACTAAAGCAGTGAACTAAAATCTGAAAATAGACTTAATTTCCTGAGGCTGTACTTGAAAACTCGTTTTTATTTTTTATTGTTTATAATTGGACTCTAATAAGGGAAAATAGAGACGACGCACCGTTGGAATGTCGGGTATCTTAATCGCGCTGTCGTGGTTCAGTTTTTATGAGCTTATAAATTAACGTAGTTAACATATGTACTCGTTCCGACACGCATGTAAAAGTAATACGGCTATGGAGTTTACATGTGTGGAAAAATGATATACAATAGGATGCAAAAACTATCATTAAGTATTTACTCAAGACAATATTTATATCTTTAGCGAACATTATTCTATTAGCGGAATAATATATATTTCCTTTGTTTAATAATTTTTGTACACAAAAATAACAGTGGTATATGGTTTGATGGTAGATCATTCCATGGTTCGACTCCGGAAGCGCCACTACTATTTCTATCTTATAAAAGCAGTGTTCTTTCTGCTGTGTTCTGGTTTGATGGGTGTGGTCAGGGAGACATACTTATTCGGGGCGTTCCAACTTCTCCTCCTTAGAGGCAGCAACGCATCTGTGGTCAAAGTAAGAAAGAGATTCCTTATTTTCTAAATTTCATTCGGAAATTTCTTTCTTTCTTTCTAATAGGTTTAAGAAATAGTAAATATCCGCATACGACATTGTTCTGTCAAATAATAATAAAATACTATGCAGCTACAGTATAAATTGTGTTAAATTGACTTCTTACAACATTAGTTAGTAAAAATTGTGTTAAATTGACTTCTTACAACATTAGTTAGTAAAATGCCCCACTTACTTGTCTGAGTCCAGGAACATCTCCAACCGCAGTGCCATCAGCTCGTACCCAGATAACGTCGGGGGCGGGGGATCCACGGGCAGCGCACTCCACTACGGCTCCGGTTGTGTTGCTAAAGTCCACTCGGTTCGGGGGTTCCTTCATGAATATCGGGCCAATGGTTTCGTCCTCGCAATGTACTGCTCCTGTAAAGATTACACAGAAGGTTAGGCTTATGTTAGGTAGGTGTTAGGTGGCATGCCATCTAATAACAACGTTCTAACAAAGAACATTTATTCAGTGTTTTCAGTTATTATTGTCGGCGGACTCAAAATCTTCATTGGCACATAATTCTATTTATTCTTCTTCAGTAAATGTAATATCCTTCATATAAAAAAAACTAACAATATGTATAAATGTATATATTAATATTAAAATATATATTATAGTATAGCTTTAGTTTTAAGTTTTGCTTCACCTATTATTTATTATTATTTGGGAGTCATCAGTTGCAAACCTCTTTTAACTTAACGATTATTTGAAGTATAGTACAAGTTTGCGAATCGACTAATGGCAGCCTTTTGTAAATAGTCGTACGTTATATCTCTCAAAAACTATATTCACGGTCCTTAAAACCTTTATTGCCCGTACAATAAACCTGTAACACATATGTTAAGAAGTTCATTTCTTTACCACCTATTTTCACCAATATTAAATAGATTACATATATATTAGTGGTCACATTAAATAGATTACACATATTTTAGTAGTCGGTCAGTGTGCATTAACGTCTATGTAAAATGTAACAAGCTCTTCGAATCGCATGCTATGATTGGTACTGTGGGTCACCTTCATTCGTATTTTACACGAAGGCTAGTGTGCGTGGGCCATAATTTATGAATGGCGATGACTTTACGCAACAAAACAAAGTGTAGTAAGTTTAGCAAAAAAGGAGAACGTTAGGTCAGTTTATTTTTGGCTGTGAAGCGTTTCGCATATTTGAGAGAGCCCTGCATGTAAGATAGGCGGTAAAAAGTTTAGGTCATTTATATTTGGCAGTAATGTGCCGTATGTGTGAGAGAGCCCTGCAATTAAATTAGACATTAAAGAGATAAAGAGTATAGGTCAGTTTATATTTGGCAGGAAAACGTTTCGCATGTGTGCGAGCCCTGCGACTGTGAGCCACTCGGGCACGTCACGATCATAAGCGGCGCGCCCTTTTCCTTAGCTTACGAGAACTTAACCCAGTTTCTAATGATACCCTCGCGATAATACAGACTAACTAGCCTTAGAGGTTCTAGTGAGAGTCAATGTGGTATTCATATTTTACGTGTGGTCCATTGAAAAGTTACATTTGGGATTGCGTTCTTCAGAGGACACAATTTTATTTTTTCGATGTGTGGTTTAGAAAAAGCTTCAATCCAAGTTTGTGAACTCGAGAAACGCAGGATCTAAGAAATGCATTTCAATGTATATATAGAGTATAAGTGTGTGTGTATAATAAGATCATTTCAAAACGTTTAGTCTTTAACGCCGGGCATTATTCATTGACATAGTTTTGCTAATTATATTTTCAATGTTCGAAGAAATAAAAACATAACATATGGAAATGTCGGCTGATTCTTCACGCATCTACTTAAACATGTTTTCACTAATATTAACAAACTTATTCCATGCTTTTGTACTTTTAATATCGTATTTAACAAAATCTATAAGTCTACTTTATGCATTTCTATTGTAATAAGTTACGGCACATATCTAATTCTATTAAAACTTACGAATGTTGGAAGAGTTCTTTCTATATTTGTACATAATTTATGCGCACTTTCTTTTCTCCTACATCTTTTCTCATGCAAGAAAAGATATTTCGACAAAAACACACATTCTCGCTCATTCTCATACGTCGACTGACCAACAATTGACGGACAGTCATGAATTGATGAAATGGGTACAATCTATTGATTTTTAATAAATGTAATACACCTATTTGTTTTTCTAGCATTCTTAATAGCGTTATGTTATCTTTTCCATAGCTATGTATTATTTTTATTTTAAGTGTTGGTAATCGTCTTCGGTATCCTATTTTGTAAAATATTTTTACGCTAACGCTCTTAACACTCTTTTTTAAACACACCCATCGTTTCCTAAACATCCTTTCAATGATTGGATCCCATAAAGTTTGAATTTAGTTACAGATCCGCACTGTATAACAGCATGAAAAACTATTGATTAAAAGTACATAGTTTACATTTAAATAACACGATACATTGGATACGTTAATTGTCAGAGGTCAGAGGCGTGATGTAACATGTAAGATGTTTCAAATAAATGCCTGCATCTGTTTACGTATAGAACTGGTTCGAGAACTACTAGCAACTAATCTGTGTCCACTTGAAAGCTTAGAGAAATCTCGCTCCTATTTGTCATGCGAAGCTGTGGGACTGGTGACAGCTGCATTATCGCTGCATGCGGTCGACATTTGGTCTTCACGCCGTACAGCGCAAGAATAACTAGTTCCGTATTCCGTACACTGATAAAGTTGTTTATATTAAAAGCATTATATTGATGGCTAGCCGGTTGCGGCGTATTAATAGCTGAAAGGACTTTAAGTAATGCATATGAGAGGGCATCACGAACATTTCCATACTCGTAGGGTCAGAGAGCTTGATCACAAGCGTCAGCGTCGACTCGAATGTACCAATGACATTTATCCTTTAAATATTATACAAAACGAATAATATATAATATTAAATTACTCGTATTGGTTATGTGTGGATTAGGATTTGACATGACCGCGTAGTTAATTCATATTAAAACCGCAGTTTTGATTAGCAATTACTATATTCGCGTTGAATTAGGTTTTTTTTCATTATACACATTTCATACATATACATACATTAATTCTGGACTATATTTGTTCAGAATTTAATTACTTATATATTGACGCCATATCGAAAAATCTCTAATGATTTACTTAACAATGTACAACATAATAATAGACATCGCCAATAAAATAGGATTATGGTTAAACGTATTGAAATGACAACTCCATCAACAGTTACTTAATAAAGAGCTTAAAGCCCCTAACGAATTGCTTCCCGTTATCATTAATTAACAGCAATTCTTAACGCCGATGCAGTTGGTATAACGAACGTAACAATCGCTCTACAATCTCCGTATTCAATTTGTAGAGCTATCAGAATACTCGTACTACAATATTCATGCAATGCTCATAGCTGCCTCGTCGCTATTGTATCTACCTGCATGATTCATACAGGAATCGTTGTAATATGGTTTGCTCGTCTGGAAAAAGGATATAATTTTCGTTGTAACTCGCCTGTACTTCGCATTTGTATTTTAATTACTTTTTTATGTTTTTCGTCTATTATTCTGTTATAAAAAATACACCGGCTATCTGGTTCGATTCTTAGGATGATGGATACTTTAAATCAATTACAATTAGAATTACAAATCAACAGTTCTACGTACGTTCCCAAACTTCGAAATTTGAATTCGAGTAAAGCTATTAAGGTAAACGATGCAGGCGTATCAAAAACCAACAAAATATTTTTTCGAACTATTTTTAATATTCAGGATGGTGTATGGTACACACAAAATGTATGTTCCGTATCCGCAAAAATAAGTCTACTTTAAAAAGAACTTCCATGTCTATGTCAAGGCGAATAGATTATAGACAATAGACACGGAACCTCGAAAAAATATACGGTACTAAAAAAATCATAATACTACTCGAACCGACGATCATTCAGCATTGAATGCAATTGATATTCATAATCTAACTCTATTAGGTACTCTACATTCCGCATAGGTATTGTACCGCTCCTGAGTACAATCCAGATATTAATTGAAAGGATGAATATTTATCCACTGGAATGTCCCTCACTCACTTTTTAAAATAAAATTCTAGAAAATATTCAATCGTTGCCCTTGCATCAATTTGAAAAAACCGTCTAACAAGTTCTGTGCCGCAAGGCTCTTTATGACATAGAGGACTATCTAAACGATAAACGGGCATTGGTTTGAATTCCACTAGGCTTTTATGCCCCATGTCATAGGATTCATAAATTCACTTGATTTTGTAAACAAATGGTAGTGGACTAGTACTGACACAAATGGTCGCGGTCCCGTGAGTTCAGTATCAAAATTAGAGTGTACAAGATGTGTGAATAAGCTTTACCTAGTCATTATGAAAAACTCTGGTTGCCTGTTCAAATTGCTGTTCAAAAAATGGCAGTTGGTGTCGAGAAATCCACGTATAGTGTATGTTATTCTTCACACCACAATATCCACTACATTCGTAAGCGAACGGCGTAACAAGGCAATTAAACTCAGTGTTTGCATTCTCTCCGGACCTAATAAGTGTGAGGTTTGAATTGAGGCAAATATAACAGAAGACTGATTGTGTTTGTCGTAAATAAATGCTATAAAAATATTTTAAAATACATCAGTTCATCGTCGTCCTATGGGAAATACTAAACATAATTACTTAGAGGTAGTATCACGAGTACGTGAATGTGGAAGTCATTTAACAAAATGAAAACACGTTTCTAATAACTAGTCGGTCATTGGCTGTGAAAAAAGTCCTAATGAATTAACTTTCAACGACCTACATATCCTCGTATATTCCTAAGATCATACTTGTATGTGGAAAAGTCATATGATAAAATTAAAACACTGTGTCAAATAACTGCTCGTTCATTGGCCGTATAAAGTCATACCTTCAGAAAAAATCCTAGTGAATTCACTTTTAACGACCTACAGATCCCCGTATATCCCTAGGCACAGTGCATGGCGGAATTGCATTTCATAGCGCTTCAACCCCATGCCCTCATTGTCTTTCACGATCTCTACGTTACAAAAAACGTAAAACCATTTTCCTTTTTACCCAGTTTCTGCGACAGCCAAGATTACTTTGTTCTTTTTGCCCTGATTTAGTGACTTATTTATATGTCGTTCTTTGAAATAGTAGATATACTTGATCAATATCACATACAATATAATTATTATGATTTTACATTATGTAAAAGTGCCCAGCATAATTTCCTTTATACCATAATTTAACAAAAAAATTATAACAAGGTAGCGAACGACCATACAGTCCACCTAATGGTAAGTGGTCACTCCCGCCCATGGACATCTGTAATCAACCCAAGATAGGACCTTCTTCTTTCTTAGGTCGACCACAAATGCGTTGCTACCCCTGAGGACTAAGTTGGGACACTCGATTAAGTATGTCCTGACCATGTGGTCAGGGAGACATACTTAATCTGTTGTGTTCTGGTTTGAAGGATGTCCTTCAAACTAGAACACAGCAGCAAGAATACAGCTGTTATAAGGCAGTCGAACCGTAAAAGGTTCTACCACTTGCTTCAAATATATTTGTTTGTTATTTAACTTGAACACCAGCAGATACAAAAATATATCTGCTGAGGTTATGTCACCGTTCAGGATTGAGGTAGAGGTCATAGCCAACATGTCCTTATTGTCAGCAACCTCGACATAAACAAAACATAAAACCCATTCTCGGTTTTCATTTCACCCACTTTTACCCACTGCCAAGATGTGTGTTCTGTTTCTTTTGTCTTGGGCGACGTTTATGTAGAACGCTCTGGGGTCGATATGTAAGTACTTATTATGTGATGTAAATCTGATTACCCTTTGTTACCTTCAATTTTATTATTACTTGGTCATTAGCTTAACGGCGCTTTTATATCTGATCCTTAAGTCCTAAGAGACAATTTTGTTAAACATGTAATTCGTGAAAACCAAAGTTGTTTTCTCACAAGATACGTCTACAGTTACACCTTATTTAGTATAAATGAACGTCGAGGCTAGTGTGATGCTAAACAACAATCTGTATTCTACCTAGTATCAATTTAGAATGTTGGCGAACTGACGCGACTAACTTTCACGCATGGTATACGTGCAAGGGCGACAGAGTCATTTGTATGAAATAAAAGACTAGAACTCGAAGCCATATTCACATTGTGAGCTATTATTGCAAAAAATGTTATCTTTAAATTGTATTAAAATTCAGCTTATATATAGCAATAATTCTGCTTGCTGAATTATTTATTTATGTAATCTTTCGGGACATAAGTAATCGGGAGATTAGAAAGACCATTGTACAGTAACTCTTCTCTTTTTAATATTTACTAGTAATTATTTTATAAAACGGATGCTTAGCCAGCCAGAACCACACGATAGTAAAAACTTAGTGGATTGTAGCAACAATTTATTAATGAATTCCGCTTACCCATCTGGACTTAAAATACATGACATACAATTCCTAACATCGTTATTCAAGTAATATGAACTGGAGTTTCATATTGTAATACTCATGCAATAGTTTCAGTCAGAAAAGACACGTCCACAGTAAGGTTGTTAATTGAATCCAAACCAACATCCAATGCACCTTTATACGTTTTACCAATACCGCAAATATTACCAACAAACAAAAAATATGGAATTGTTTCATGAATCGTGCAAATCCTGAGATTTGCACGGCATGTCTGTGAATAATAGTCGATATGATAATGGCAACCCGGCCGGCTCCGTGTCTTGCAGCCTTCAGTTCAATTTGTTTTGTACAAGTGCCATCTCTTAGAAACAAGCGACGTCCGGCTCAGTGGAGAGGGTCGCCAACGACACGCACTGCATTCCGGTGTGGAACGTACTCATCGTGATAAAGGCTCACAGAAGTACCTAACGAGGGAGCACACAGAGCGACTAGTACCTACTTGTTGATATGCTTCTTTAGAATTTTTTATTGCGTCTGCCCACGTGCACCGTTTCTTTATGTCAAACTGATTCATAGTCCTTTATAATAGCCATTATTAAAAAAAATACAGTTATTCTTTGTTTTATGTCATTGTGAGATAACAAATCTAGAAAAATATATACATATATAAACTTCTATATTTCCTCTCCTTCTTGTACTTCAGTTAACCGAAATAATATAACAGACTTTTTGATTAGTATTATTATTTTAAAGCGTGCAGTTAAAATTAGGTCATTATCTGACCCTTAACGAATATGTCTTCCTCTTTCTATCGTCAGTAAAAAATAGCAACAAAGGGAGCAAAAAGCGCGGGCGCATTGCATGCGACAGATGTTCGCGCGCGCACGCTCGTGATTGGTCGGCGGGCACGACAGATGCGCATTACCTCAGCGGCTCCGAATGATTTACCACAGCACTTGGTTACTTTCGTTCGGTCAAACATCCCATACCATACGATTCTCGGTAATTGGATCAGGTGTTCACGTTACGTCTCACAGGTTAGATGTAATAATCAGATTCCATGTTCTTCTTTTATCGTAGCTATTAAATTTGAATTAGGTTTTTATAATCGTAATATGGCGCATTGTTATGGCCATTTTAAAACTTAAATAAATAAAATGGAGTGATTTTGATTTCTTTCTTCGTTGCATTCAACATGGTAGATGTTAAATGCAAATGTTAATGCAAATTACTCATCAAAAAAGTGTATTTCATAACTAGTGAGTCAATTAAGTATCAATTATGACTTTCTCTTACTTGTTATCGATTTTATCTTTTCCATTAGATACTTACATTACGTACTTGGATTTAAATACTATATTCAGAACCATTTAAAACAAGGTAGAAATGTACAACGTATAGGTACACTAAAATATATGACTGAAAAACTTAATTTCTAGGACTATCAAACTAGGACGCGGGACTATGATGCCATACCGAGGCCGAATGCAATTAGTCAGCTGCGTGGCGTGGCGGCGACACCGCATTCTATAAAATACTAACGACGTTTTAAAAATGTATCGGTGTATGTGCTTACAGGGTTCGTTTTATAAACTTTCTATGTTCCTATGCGAAGATAGACACGCACACGCGACATGATTGCATAACCCAAAGACGACCAAGTTTTGTGAATACGATCGCTTTACGATTTAGGGTGATTTATTACTGTGTAGGCTGAATATATGGTAGATGACTGCTTGGAACGTTTCAAGTCATTTGCAATCATTTTTGTCAGACACTACTACTACACTACAATTATATAAATTTATATATAGTTGTAGGACAAAAAATATAAATTTAACCTGCATTTTATCTGCCCGATTCTGGCTGAGATATTAACATAGATAAAAAATAAAATATTCACTTATCAGATGATGATATTTTTGGTGAAATAAAATCCTGATCCATGTCGTATTATGGAGTGATTAAAACGTCCAAACAAAAGGCGGCACAATCTCATGGATTTATGATAAGAGTGGTTGAGTTTTAATGCAATCAGTAGAACTAACCGTTACTGTCTCCGATGTTGTTTAGTTTTAAATTATGCAGTGTTACGGTGTACAAGGACTGATCTGAATACAAAATTACTTGGATGAGAAGTTTTTTACATTCTTTAAGATTTGACTCACTAACACGGTAAGGTTAAATAACAATTTATTCTACGACAAACAAGAGCTTGTGGGCTTGTAAATTCCTACGATTATCTGAACTTTCAGTTTGTTTACTGTGTTTTTATGTTTGATACCGCTTATTCAGAGCAAATAACCATTAAACTATGCATATTAATAAATTTAGAAAAAACCAACCTAACCCTAATATAGGGGTTGTGTGAAGCCTGGTTGTGTGAAGCCTGAAGATCGTAAGGTTTTTGTTAAAAAGTTAATTATTAAAGACAATACGAGCATTTCTCGCTGAGAAATCGGTGTTTAAATGAATTACATGAATTGGAAAAAGAAACCAAAAAAGGGCTTTTCGTAGTTTTTTTTGAAAATCAAGCGCCTAAACAACAATAGCGGAAACCACTAATGTAAGTGTGCCTTTTACAGTTCAATACCCTATAATAATAAGATAATTTCAATTTAATCCAGCCAACTGTGGTTTTGCCCCGCTCAATTGAATTTGAAAAAAAATTAAAGGAGCAAGATTTTGGTCCGAAAAACTTACCATATAGAGGTTAAAGTTATAAAAAAATCCAAGTCCGTAGACAAAAATTCTTTTTATTCGTAATTATTCATTTTTTTGTTTTTTTAAACTCCCAAAAACTAGACGCATGGAGCTACAATTTGTTTTTTTTTATTTGTTGTACAACCATTTTTCTTCAAGTAACAAATTACAGCCTGTTGAAATCACCCAAAAATTAGATTTTTTTTGCTTTTTTTTTAAGTGTAGCATCCACATACGGTGGAGAGTTACGCTCTGCAAAACAAAAATAAGCCCCGCAACTGAACCTAGCGTATTGTAGATGTATATGTTGTGATATTACTATAATCCATGAACGTGCTATACACATTTCGAGAATCCAGGCTGTGTTCGAACCATATAGCATCCACAGTGGAGTTCGCTCCACAATACAAAAACCGAGCGGTCGTTCACCCGGCCAAATTCCTAGCTCGCGTTCCTTTGTTATCAACGCTATCTTCAGCATCCTAACCTGGCAGTGTTCTAATTAGGTAACTCCTTTGTACGGCGGGTGTACAATGCGGAGTTGCCGCAAACTCTTCATTCAAGTGGGTAAGTTGACTAACTAAGTGTCTTGTTTCACCTGAAATTGTCAAGTGCTTAAAATGCAGCCATGCCTCTAGCCTTCGGGGACTGGATCTACGTTTGACGGCCTCGGAGACGGTTAGAGACACTTGAAGTGTCGTTTAGTTTGGATTTTAAGTAGTCATTAAACGTATCTGAGTGCGTATGTCATTTAATTTTACAGTATACTAATTTTATTTTGCTTGAAAGAGTTACCTTAATAGAAAAGTCCTGATAGCATATAAATGCGTTTAAGTTGGATAATTAAATCTAGCTGCAAAATGTAATAAATACAGCTCCACATATCATCCACAAATATAACAATAAATAAATAATTAACATCAGTATATTAAAATACTATGTATTCTATTTTAAGTAAAGTAGGGAACGATATATAAACTAGGTGCACAACAAAACACGCTCTTGATAACGATATCTACATATTTATTTATGCCTGGTATGTAGCAAACGAGCATGCAGTCCACCTGATGATAAGTGGTCACTGCCGCCCATGGACATCTGTAATCAACCCAAGTCAGAATCGAAGTTCTGTCTTAGGTCGACCACAAATGCGTTGCGACCCCTGAGGACTAAGTTGGAACGTCTCGGTTAAGTATGTCTCCCTGACCACACCCTTCAAACCAGAACACAGCAGTAAGAATACTGCTGTTATAAGGCAGA
>DWNJ01001396.1:0-12147 GCA_018250275.1 Udranomia eurus
TATGCTAGTTGTGATTTTTTACTTAATTTTAAATTTAATGTTTTTTTCGTCACGGCTAAAGCGAGCTTTCTGCTATTATTTAATAGATAATGTAGCTGCATTCTGTTGACCTGTTCTGTCTTGCCACAGGACGAATATGACGAAGACGCGGGGATTTTAGGTAAAATACAGGTCATGTGTACTTATTCTAAATACAATTTAAATTTCATTTCAACCGTCCAACGAACGAATGACTCCAACAAAAAGTACTATTGCTGGTACAAGAGTGAGTAAAATAAAGCGGCAAGAATTCACTGTTCGATAAAATCAATTTGCTAGTTCTAAGCTAATCTGCGCGATCTGTAATCTGTATACGGCGGAGCAGAAAGAATGTTGGCGAGCCATTTGAACTCACACGCAGATCATTTAAGAATTCTAATCACGATGGAGTCTCCAACATTCACACTTACACCGTGTCGACCGCATCTTGATTTGAAATACTCTCTCGGTTTTAATCCTTTGCTTTTCAAATACCATATTTATGTTCTATTATTTTTACTGTCGCTGCATTTCACGAGATTCCAGAATCTTAGAGGTTGTTAAATACACAATTTTGTTTTAAGAACTCTATCACTTTATTAAATTATTTCATCTGCATAAATAAGCTATTCCTATTGGGTCAATAACCATTTTTGACGCGATCTTAAAACTTGTACTGACTACTTTATTTAGGTACTTTTCAAAATTTTAATGACAATCGCAATAGAGAACCATTACAAAAAAAATTTGAACTTTTAAAGTGTAGTAAGTAGTTCATGATCGTTATTCTTATCTGCAAGATATTTAGAATCTGTGTAGTTCTCGACCACCAGGTATTAATTCGCTCTTTTAATGCTAACAATCTGTACGTAATGGGCATAACGGCGTTTAGGAGTACAATACATTTAATGTATGCATAAATATCATGGCGGCTTGATGGCTGATGACAAATGCGTGGGTGGCCACTTCATAGGCATATGTAGGCGGGCACCCCACAGCTACTCCTCATATGCTGAATATAGTCACATGCGATTACGTCATGGAATAGTTTGTTTTTTACAACTAACTAGTCTATTTTCTTAATGTCCCTTTACCTTTACGAAAGTCTCATACTTCCACGGGATGTTACAAAATACGTATATGCAAAAGGTCAGACGCGTCTCTTATAGGTACTCATCGTTGAGTTATAGACATGTACTTATGCTAATATTGGCGCTCTTGAATAAATTAAATCTTACATAACACATCTTAGCTAGAAACCGTGTGTCAGGCGTATGCGATTTAAAACAAATCGTTTGCAACTCTGATAAATGTTTAACATAAAAACGAAAAAAGAGGAAACAGCTATTAAGTCGGTCTAATCTAAGTTCGAATGCCTACATCTTGTAGCTTTTTATATTTAAGTCTAATTTCTGTTAATGTTTTGGAAGAAGGAACCATAAAACCAGGAACTTGTAAAATTTTTTCTCTATATTGTCCGTATTGAACGAAAGCATGTACAAACGTTAAACTTAGTGAATGGCTGCGCAGGCGCAAGCGACAGGGCATTTAGCAGTGTACTATCAAATCGCATCATGTATTATGGTGCTGTAGGGCTGGACCTCAGGATTAACTTAATAACATTTATCAGCGGAAAAATTTAAAACTATAATAAAGTAATGGATGTCTCAAAAAGATAATTAAGACTATATAATATATCATTGGCAATAGTTGCTACTAATAGAAATATAATTAAATAGCATTTTAGTCATTAGTGTCCCGTGCAAATAATTATATTATAAATAAATAACTGTCAATTTCGTTTACGCAGAGCCAGATGTTGCATGAAAAATACACTCATAATTTTTATACAGGCAAGAATATAACTTTGGTTATAGATTTCTTAATTCATACAGTTTGTCCAGGTTTGTCGCGTGCGTGTAAAGTAAAAAGTGCACTGATTAATAAGTAAGAGATTTATCAGTTTGTTTGGCGATGGAATTGGATATGTATTCTTTTAGTTTTTCTTTTAGTCCTCCCTGTTCGTCGATCCTGTGATATTTTTTTTGATAAATGTGTTTTGCTGTTGGCCCTAGCGGCCTTTACAGCTTCACAGGGTTTTTGCGGCAAGCCTGGGAAGGGCTTAAGCGGGTCAGAAGAAAATTAGCTGAGAAGGGTGGAGTTCATTGACAAATCCATGCGCATATACCTATATATTTTTTTTAAGTACTACCATATACACACATGCTAGTAATTTTGTTAACCGCTCCGGCTAAGCTCAACGACTATGTTAGGAGTGGGTTCTTGTCAATAGTGCAATGGGGGAGTGAGGATCGAACCCACGACCTCTCGATCGTAAGACCGACACACTACGAACGATCTGATGGTCCGAACGACGGTTACGTCAATTCGACGTTCAGACTGATCGCTCATCTAAAGTTACTGCAAGCTACCAACCCTAGCAGCTTAACATTTTATGCCATATCGCTGAATTCCTGAGGGTCGTCGATACAATCGGAATCACGAATACATTTTACACGTGAGCGTCGCAACAAAGACTTTAATATAAAGCTTCACAGCGCTTGTGACAATGTGATCTCGTTTGTGCTGCGATACAAATTGAGAACCTAGTGTTTTGAATTTTATATAACTTAGTCGATGGCAGCCTTCAATTTTAGGGATACCAGATATTAAAAAAAATCCTTACCAACTGTGTTTTTGGATATAATAAATATTTTTAAATGGATACCTAAATAGGCAAGATTATTCTGGAAATAGTTTACTGTATTTATGCAATCGAAGAAGAATAGATTCAAGTGTCATAATTCGTTTAAGGGGCAGAATAATATTCGATTGTTCAACGTAGATAGTATGCGTGTATGTATTGTATTGTATGTATTTACTCTTATTATGAATCAAGTTTTTCTCCCACGTTACTATACTATAAGGTCGTTGGATCTTTCAAGGGTGTATTACTTGTACAAAATTGTAGTCTCCAAAAGTACAACACCGATTGACTCTACATTCGAGCTTTGCTTATTTGCCATAATGCTCATAAAGTCATTTCCGAGGTCATATTAAATCCCAAACAGAGAGACAATGGTATAATTATAGCGGAGAGAGTTACACACACTTCCGGCCCATTAGCATTGAATGGCGGCGCGTGCGATTGTCGCGCGGTCGCTGCGCGGCCGCGATCAAACGCACTCACGACATACGTTTATATCGAGCGGCTTTTTACGCTATAAATACGGTATACATTTCTGTAGTGTTCATTTAATTATACAGTTTCCAACGTCATCAAGGAACAGATTTAAAGTAAAACGACTTCTGATAGCTGTTGCAGAATCACGATGGTTGTGCTAATATAAAATTAAAACCTTGAATAAATCGTCTTTATACGTTTTCAACGAGCTTAGATACGAGATTCTCGATTAAAAATAATTTACAATACGATACAATACTCTTTATTGAACACCAGGAAACAATTTACTTCATACCTAGATCCTTACCTGTACCTTTTTTCACGTTTTAGATAAAATAATACCTCGTTACTGTTATTTTGGTTTTAAAAAATAATAATACAACATAAAAATAAACTTACCGGTAGTTCGAGGTAGTCCGAAATGGTGTATTTGGCGGCGCCGCGTCGGATGTCAGCTAAAGCAGTGAAGTGTTCGTCCCGTCGCGCCTTCTTCCGCAACAGTGCTCGGGCGTAGGGATAAGCTGATAAATATTCTCCATAAGCATCCAACAGTTCGCCCATGAAGAGTTGCTTCAACAAAATAGAGCTTTCGCTTTGTTCTCCATCGGCCGGAGGAGGAGGAAGTTCCCTAAGTTTCAAAGACTCCGGAATACTTTTCGTCACGAAAGTACTAATACCACTTGTTGATTCGCAAGATGTGTACGCGCCAGTCGAATCGCTCGAACCGCATTTCGAAAATGGAAACGCGGATGAGGTTCCACTTTTTTCGCTACTGGCAGAACTTTGGCGCGTGGTGATCGATTTCTCATAGTAATCCGGATATTGCGGCTCAGATTGGCCTTCCGTTGAGGGCGAAGTCTCCTCCACTCCAGCATTGTTATAAGCACCGTTCTTGATACAATCGTATAAATCCTCTATTGATTCGTACGGCGTCATGCTTCCACACGAATCCCTCTCTTCATCTCTTAAAATTTCATATATCTCGTTATCTTCGTTTCGACGCCTAACCACAGGAGTGATGGCCGAGTCTGATCGACTTCTCTTTACATTCGGAATTTGGTCGTATCCGAAATCGGCAGGATTCAGAAAATCCCACCTGACGTTCGACCAAACATTATCTGTCGCATCAGCCGATATTCTATGGTCCGCACAACATTGTCCACCTTTTCTAATTGTCACAGTCGTAACATTGCCGTTATTTTCTACAATTGAACTGTCAACCACTGATTCACTGCTATCTACTGGGATATCGACAATTAATTTACGAAGACAACCTGCACTCGAAGACACACTAGACCTATTGTCATCATCTATCTTGCGGTTCACGGAAGTTTGGTCGTTCGATTCTGATGTCGTTATTTCTGATGACGAGTCTATGTCATTTTGCGACAACACCCCTTCTTGAATCAGTTCGGTTAAGATACTTTTTGATTTGTCGATATGCCCTTGGAGTAGAAGATCGAATTCTTGATTTAGATATTTTGTGTCGTCATCTTCCTTTTCACTATTACTAGATAACAAGCCAGAGTCTATATATTTTCTCATTCGCTCTGTGAGTGCCTCGCTTGCTTCTGATACAGATTCCAGATAGTAGAAAAGTAAGTGATATTCTTCTTTGGAGATAACAGCAGCTCGGAGGAGAGGTTTTCCATACAATTCAATTGCGGAAAACAGCGTTGCAGCTGGAACAATAAAAATACGCGTCAAATAGAGTTTTACGATAGTGAATTAAGCCAAAGTTGTAATAGTTAAAGCTTGATTGATTGACGTATTTAATGAATATTATTAACATTTTTTATTGTAAGCAGTAAATTACTGCAACTGCACAAAAGTTATGACATCATATGCCACATAAATTCACTTTCTTAGAAGACCAGGCTAACTGTAGCTACCAGCTTCTAGTTCAATAACACATTTAGTTTTAGAAATATATATAGGGTTAAATTAAAACTAAAAATAGATTTTGCTATCGAGAATAAACATTTACGCTTTTTGTTTTCATCCTTTCAAGATTTTCAATTAAATGTAGCCGAGGTGCAAGCAAAAAATACACTTTAGCGGGCATTTTGATCTTAGAATTTGATCTTGCTTATTTACTTTATTTATTTTATTCAATTTACAGTTTGCTATTATAGGTACCGGACGATCTTGGCCCTAATCAATATGATAGTCACGGTATCTTTACAAATACGAGTATATAAGACGTTGCTTTATGTAGAGATGGGAATGATGTTTATTTCCTTCGAAAAATTTTATGATATAGAAACGATAAAAAGTCTAAGTAGTCGATGTGTCAATAAATTATTGTGATTCTGTATTAAAAAAAATATTATATTTGAGATTTTTATTTAAGTAACCATTTTGAACATATATTTAATAAAATATTCGAATAATTTCAATGTATAATTTAATAAAATTTAAGGCTGATTAAATTAGCAATTTAACTTATTACCTAATCTCTTAGGAAGTTTTAACTTTCAACAGAAAATTTAAGCCTAACCGATCATAAAGTTACAAATGAGGTTAATGTGCTTTTGTACTTTACGTAGCGTAATAATTGCTATTACTCGTATCTACTTGTTTCATATTTTATCCACATTATTAAGAAAATGATTTAAGTATTGAAGTAAAAACTAATCAACTCGTTTGAATAGCTTACGACTGAGTCGAGGCTATGAATTATACAATTGTAGGTACTAAAGGTAGCGGGTAACAACTTTTTAGCAAAAAATATTAAAGTACATCATTTTTGATCTCTCTTGCTTGACCATCAAAGCATCGATTTTAAATCTCGTATAAAGTTTTTGCATTGGAACAACAAACATCGCTCGGTAGCGTGATCATTCTAAGCAAGCGATTAGACTATTCGATAAGATCTACGTTTACCGATTCAACATCACTACTGCGCATTGAGTTCTGCGAAAGATTACCGGACAATGGCGTGCGTACGTTTCATTATTGCCAAACCGCTTTCTACAAACATTGCTCGTATGAACGGAATATGAATACAAAGCGACGCTTGTAATACTTACTAACGACCACGTAACTACTGTACAGTGCGCTAGAGTTAGTAGATTAGAAGATTATGGGTAGATAGGTAGTAAGGCTGTTTTAATGAAGCGAGGTTTGTTGCCTTATTGTAACAACTTGAATAATGTCATAAATGTGACATTTTGTATGTTCGTTTGTTTGGATTGCAAGTTATTACGTAACTAGCTGTGCCTACGTAAAAACTGTGAACTTTTTTCCAATTTTTTTTATGTACATACTTTCTACACTCTTTAGCTTTATTGTATCGATGCTTGGATGACAAAATGTATGAAATGAAATGAAAAAACCATTGTACAGAATTTCCAAGATAACATATTGCGCAGGAGCATATATGGCATGGATGTTTGTAAAGCGAAGAGTAAAATTAATATTAATTGAACCGCCTGGTTTTATATAAATTGTATTTTAGGGGTTAAATTAATGAATGAATACAATTATCTAATCTGTAAGGAATTATGCCAATGTTTGCTCATTACAGGTTCACAACTCACCGTAAATTTTCTCCCATGCGAGAAACACTTCAAGGTCCTTGCCGTCCCACTGAGGGGGTTCATACTCCACGACCAACACTTCGCCTTCCAATGCGACTGCAGGGGCTCTTGGATCCACGGGAGCTTTTGACCCCCCGAGAAACAGTAGCGCTGTTGGCGGACCAGTGAGTGCGAGGGGTGGAGGCAGCGGTCCAGCTAATGGCAGCGCCTGAGGTGCAGATAGAGGTCCTGACGGTAGACCAGCCACCACCGCACCAGCTTCTTGCAGTGGGTCGCAGGCCACTTCGGCTACTGTATTGTTGCCCCAAACTGTGACCTATAAAGAACATATTATGTTATTTATTAATGTTTTTCGTTCATAGTCATTCAAACTAACGATACAAGTCAAGAACGCAAGTGCTCAGGTCAATAAAGAACATTTGAGATGTTCTTTTCTGGATTTAAGCACCATTATCGGGGAGAGACCAATCGCCAGCAAAGGTATATTCACCTATAGTTAAAAAACAAATTTGTGCTCCGCTTTTTTACCTGACTGAATAATCGGCGAGGCTGGAGGAAAAACTTACTAAACAAACAATATTTTAGATGCATTTAACCTTTTTGCACTGTTCCTATTTTTCTTAGTCTCCGCTTTAAATTCTTTCATAATAAAAAACCTATTTTTCTTAGTCTCCGCTTTAAATTCTTTCATAATAAAAAACCCGATGATAAAAGAATTTCGACCACAAAACAAAACAGAATTTACTACCAACGTCTGGCTGCTACGTCAGATACTTTACAGTTTTAAAAATAATCAGTTTGGACATCTAAAGCGAAACAAAAAACTAGGCGTGGATGCCGGAGTTATCTGTGGACTTTTCTAGGAATTGACCGACATTGATATACATATATATAATTATGAGTGTCGTAAAACAGAGTAGTATAAAATACTCTTGATTTATTAAGAAGTGATTGAAATGCCCTTGCCCGTACTGCAACGGCATTCATTTAAAAATCTTCTAAAAATTTACATGACATCAGTTTTCTTACCCTAGCCGCGATCCGTTTTAGTCATTTAACTGAGCGTTTATGAACTAGGATGTTTGCGATTTGACCCCCCCTAAAAGTAAAGCAAAAGTATTCGAACGCATTTTAAGTTATGGTCGGTTAATTTGGCTATAGGATGTTTGTTGGGGAATAAAAGTAAATCTTAGTCAACAAGTAATACGGAACAGCAAATCATTTGTTTTGACGATCAAATCTAAATTTTATGCATAAATTTGCATTCAGATTCAGCTAAGGACGTAAACCACACGAACAGGATCTACAAGTACGTAGTAAAAATAATCCGTACGTATAATAACAATATTAGCTATATTGAACAAGATGTAAATGCAGGAGTCTCAAAGGCCTTGACTGTTTGAGTTCATGGAGTTTTTTCCAACGGCCCTCATGACGTCACGCCCGAGATATGCGCGCCCCTCACCCATCGGCCGCGCCCAAAACGAAGCCTCCTACAGGATAATGCGCTTGATACATCTTCAACGAGAAAAAGAATTAAAACAACATCGAGTGAACAAAAAGCAGTCAGTTTTAAGGGCACTTTACATCATTCTACGAATTGTATTCCGTCGAAATGTTAGTCTAGAATGATGACGTTGTAAAACATGATAGATCATTCAGAGTAGATCTGCGATTCCTTCCGTCTCTATCCGCGAATTTGGTGTACTATTCTCAAGTAAAACTCTAAATGTTAAACAGAAATATCACGACCTCGTTTTATCGAAATTATCATCATATTAATGTTTTACTTACATGATCACTCAAAAGGATTTTAAATCTTATTTTATAAAGTTCTGATATTGTATGCATATTGCAAATCAGTAACGAAAAAATGTATCAATTACTTTTATAAAAGTAATTGCTACAAATTCTATAATCCTCTAACATTTTTAATGCCTGTATAACGTATGCAAAAGTTGAAGATATGTTTTGTAAACAACCAACTACTACAGTAATTAATTGCGTTTCGTAGTGCAAATTATATTATGTACTTGCGTATTTTATAATTTTGTATAAATTCTGAAATTTGCAAGTGTTCGTGTTATGTATAAATGATGGCTTTCTTTTTCCGTTTATCATCGACTTCTAATCCAAAAAAGGAAACAAAAACTCTTCCCGTTCCATGGAGATCCCAAAACACGAATAATTCTGGAATATGTATATTATAATACTAAACATTTTTTTAACTTGATAGTACTGCACAATGTAAAGTGCTCTCACGGCCAACAACTCCAACAAGTTTTGATATACAGAATGCGAAGATGAGCCGGGTTATTTTATTTTACGCAACGTTTAACCGTAGTCAAATTCGATTCTCCTACCATCCTTTCCGACTGTTGGTCCTTCTCTGTCTTGCGTGTAAAACGATTTAGATGACTCGCATGCGATACTTGGAGCAGCTTTTTTGACACGGCAATTTGATATTCACTTGTATTGAATCGGAATTTGAAAATAACAAAATGTCTGCTGATACTAACAAAATATTAAGCGCAGAAGAATTTTATTTTTCATTGTTATCCTGTCAGTTTTGTTTTGTATTTTTAAAATGGTGTTATAAGTTGTTGTTAGCTCTAATAAAATATATATTGTATACGGATTTATATTTAGTTTCAACAGAAGCGGAAGCATTTCTTTATGCCCAAGTCACGTATATATAATAACGATGGCCATGCCATAATGAACAAGACAAATGAAAAAATAGTCGCTAATAATTTATACCGTTATCGATGAGAGTGTATTAAAAGAACTCCGCATAATTTCAGTGAGCATGCACAGGCTATAGCTTAGTGTCACTAATACATTAGATACCCTGTAATGATCCGTTAGCGAGATATCTTATTAAACGTTAATGGGCCCGACTGATCCATTAGCTAAAGGAAGATGTCTTCAATTTGCTTGCTAGATAACGTGGGAGCATAAAAAGCTACCGTCGCGTCGGGAGCGTGCTGCGACACACGTAGGTGCTACCGGTTGCAAGTTGACATTTTACATCACTGGGTTTGTTACAGAATATTTATTTAGATAGAGAAGATCGTCCATTACTATTATAAAAAAAAAACTTATTATAATTATAGTCTTACTGTATTATGTCTTACGTTCCTATCTAACGTATCTTTTGATGTTATGTGTATCCCCTACAAGCATGCATGCGTTTCATGTCCATGTGTTTATATTTGCGGAAAGAAAAAAAAAACTCTTCAAACGAAACACGAATTTACGCTTAATTTACTTTAATTACTTTAATATAATTTTGTCTTAAAAGTGTATGAATATTAAATTCTATGCAAAGAACTTATACTGCCATCTATCAACAGTATGTAGAACTAAGATTGTAATACTTTGCTTACAGCGCCATCTGACAACGTTATCGCATACTAACACGCACTTTAACTAATCAGTTTTACGATTTATTCATAGATGGCGCTATGACATAAAATTTTGTTAGAATAAATATGGACTTTTGTTACGCTGTAATACTTTCTTCTAACAAGTCTAGTATTTAGTTTAATTGACTAAACCTGTGGTGGAAGGTCTTTAACCAATAACATAGTGGAAAATTCTCGAATAAAAACTGCTAAAGACATAAAATGTAAATTTACAAAACACATCTACGCATAAAATAATACTTTCAGATATTTACTGTTTCAATTCACTGTTTTAGCTGGCATACGCTTAAGTGGTGAATTGAAAGAAAAAAACATCACATCGAACAATTCAAAATGTGTGCATGATATGTTGTATGTTGTTTCGTACTTTTTTAAATTACAAATATTTTACTACGTCTAATATCTATATCTAACACCACCTAATACCTATATCTACCATTAGATCTTTACAAAATGTAACATGCAAATAACAGCTACATTGCAGAAAGCAGTCGACCTCGCCATACTTTTTTAATTGTCCCTCATCGGTGGTCAACGACTGCCCAGAATTGAATCCTTGCATAGAATTAATTTAATAATAAAAACTGCCTAAAGGTTTCAGTTGTCATCAGTTCTTAAGGTTAAGATTGTTATTGTTATGATTATTGTTAAGACATAATCATATTTATAAAATTTCATGTTGGTATTACATAATCTTTATTTACATTCGCAAGGTCGTAAGTAGGTATATGAGGAAAAGTTGTTACTAAATTTATTTATCTAGATTACCTATACTTGTACTTGGAACTATATGTATACTGTTATATAAATATGTATACTGATAGGTAAAATATCCTATGGTTACAACTTAGATATGACAAATCATTTGTACTAATATTAATATAACTTGATATTTAAATATTACATTTGATATTTCACGTGAATTCTAATCATACGCGCCACTTTAAAATAATTTACCAATATAAACTGGCCATGTTGTAATTCTTTTTGGTTTTTGTAAACAAGAAACAAGTGTAGTAACAGTAAACAGGGGGAAAAATATGAAACATTAAATGCACGCTGCAACATTACGCAACGTTTACAAAAGTCGTCGCTGGGAGTGAGTTGCAAAGATGTTTTCTTTTTGTAACTGAGGGTAATGAGTGAAAAGCGGGTGAACGACCGATTTCTGCTCGCGCCAAAAGCAGATCATGTCGGCATACCATCATTTGCTAATAACCCGGAATACGGTTAGCGACGTAAATAAATAATTATATTTCAACATTCGACAGATTTCCTTTCGAAGTCTTTGTTAGTTATTGTAATGCCTCGTAACTCTACACTGCTTATAATGATAAGCATTCATGAATTCATTCTTCATTAATGAATGAGTACCTCTTTAAATAGATCAAGCTTTTAATTTCAGATCGTTTGTTGAAAAAATATATAAAAAGGAAATCGCACTTTAAAAAATAATTAAAGTAAGACATCTACGAAACGAAGCTAATGTTTTCATATGCGTCAATCGATAGGACTTAAATGACATGAATTCAACAAAGTGAAGGTCAAGAGACAACTTTCCTTATAAATTTATCATAATTCTCTTTCACTTTTCGTCACAAAATTTGAAATGGAAACCACTCGAACGAAACAGTCGTTCACTAAACCACAGGTCGTCGAGTTCGCCCACTGACACACTTTCTTCTGATGTTATAATTAAATTTTATCAATATAAGAACCCAATGAACGCGTTCATATTTCACGAGCCCGTATTTGCGTGGCCGTTGAATTCGTAGTCTGAGAGCTGACGATAGCTAGGCCTACGTTATAGTACTAGTAATTTTAATAGTAGTAGTAATACTACTAATACTAAAATTGCTATAGCGCACTGAACATTATTTTTGTAGCGATGGTAATATTGCATTTATATGCTTGAGGATGGATTGTACGCTATTGGAAAGGTTGGAAAGGCTAAAAAAGAGCTGGATGGCAATTT
>DWNJ01001397.1:0-12146 GCA_018250275.1 Udranomia eurus
TCGTTAAAGTCTTTTTAACCAGAACACAGCAACAAAAACACTGTTGTTATAAGACAGAAATGGGTGTGGGGGTGGTGCCTCCGGAGTCGAACCACTAAATGTTGTACCGCCACAACAAATCGTAGTCAGGTGAATTAAATCGTAATGAAATGTAATAGATAAACCGTAATTATCTTGTACTTCTCTAATGTTGGTGGTATCTTACTCAGCACGTAGTCATGAAATAAAATTAAAAGAATTAAATCCATTAACTATAAGAAATTGCTCTTCAAGCCCATTTTGAGAACAGCCAACAAATATATTTATAATAAGTTAAATAATAAATAATTAGATATGTAAAATGTAGGAATTACCACTCTAACCGAAAACTTGTTTGAATTACGATATTTAATGCCCTTTAAAATTGTAATCCTTAGTACTAACGGTTCACAAGAAAACAAAGTGAAATGAGGTTCTTGGGTTTTGTAATAAAAGCTTGAGAGAAATGAATTTCTACGAACCTGCTAAATAAATTTTGGTTCTGTGATTTTTATGAAATAGACATGATGAGACGTTCATCTGATGAAGTCAGAAGTAGTAATAGAAAGTTTAAAATCACAGTGGTGGAAAGATTAAAAGAGTTTGCGTTGTCACAACAATCGTCATTGAGGAAGAAAAACTATCGCTCTCTCGTGCATAATCTATATTAAACATGTTAATACTCTGTGCAATTATTATAAATGCATATGTAAGTGTGTAACGCTCTCTCGCCTTAACTACTTCACCGATCATCGAGAAATTTTCTACACACGTTATTAGGTGTAAAGCGTAGAAAGCTCCGGAGGGATAAAAAAATTATACGTGAGCGTAGTACAGTTTTGCTCGTGGCTTTGCCCACATTATAAAGTAAGTAGCAAATTCAAATAGAGACAAATTTATAGTCGATTTCTCATATAAAAAAGGTTCATTTTTCTCCCCCTTAAAGGATGATTTTCAGGATAAAAGCTCCCAAAACATCCCCGTACTCAATCTCATATAATAAATCAGTAAGTGATTGATTTCTGTACATGGAAGATATCTAAGACAAAGCCCATTTTATCGGTCTTTATTTAAAGAATAGAACCCAAAAAAATGTTTCTTAAATTTTTGTCTGTTTATCTATTTGTCTGTGCGTTTGTGCATGCTAATCTCAGAAACGGCTGATCCGACTTGAATGCGGTTTTCACTGATGTTTTGTGGTAAGCATCACTTAACATTCAGTTTGTATTATAAAAAAAGTTGTGGGACGGGGACGGAAACGGGGAGGCGGTACGGAGTGTGCTGGGTCAGCTAATATTGAATAAAAATTTAATTCTTGATTCATGATTTTATTAAATATGCCTACGTATTTATCACTCCATGGGTATTTCTTCATTGTTCATTTTACATCAATATATACCCTACACTTTATGCCGTTGTGTTTATTAAAAATCTAAGAAAAAAAAAATACACATTTAAATAAGTAGCGCTATAATAAAAGACCACAATACAAGAGAGTGTAGCTAAGTTTTATACTGGAATATTTTGCAATCTGGTGAGACTATTTTAGTATTTCAAACAAAACAAATTAACTCCCCATTCACCCATTAGGAATGTTCTCTATACAATTTATTGCTTAAAAGACCAATAAAAAAGATTTACGAAACTGTAGAAATCTCAAGAATGTT
Source organism: Udranomia eurus (assembly GCA_018250275.1). Lineage (NCBI taxonomy): Eukaryota > Metazoa > Arthropoda > Insecta > Lepidoptera > Hesperiidae > Udranomia > Udranomia eurus. The sequence continues at coordinate 1,686 of DWNJ01001397.1, forward strand.
CCTGGAATTGGAATTTAAGCTTAAATTCAAGGTACGAACAAATTTGTTAATCAAGACGTTTGTTCCATAACGAATATTATCTGCAATATTTTCATTTAATTTTTCAACTGTTCTAACATTAATTAAAACAGTTCTACGCTAACTGCCGATCAGTAGGTACTTTTTGTGTTCTATAAAAAAATAGATTGCCAGCAGCACAGTGATCACCGATGATTATAAATGCTGGCAATACATACAAGTAGGTCGGCAGGCAAGATCAAGCAGACAGGTGGCAATGGTGGATGTCTACGGACTAAATCAAACGACCTTTAGAGCTCACAGCTATTTAATCAAAATTAAAATAAAATAAACTTTACCGATTGGTTTTGCCTGGTTACAACCTGGGTGTTGAGAGCCGATGACTAATGACTAATGAATAATGTACACCATTGACTAAGTGTAATTTATATACCCCATACTTAATAATATTTGATTCTTGTTTCTTTTTATCATTCTTGTTTATTTTTATGTTCCGGCGCTAGGCACTGCCCTGCGTGTTGACTTTGAATTGAGAATTATATGCAACAATTTCTTTTCCCAGGTATCCTGGATCCGAAAGCGTGACCTGCATATACTCACAGTCGGTGTCCACACGTACAGCAGCGACGCTCGGTTCGCGGCGCTCCACGCTGACGGTTCGGATGAGTGGACACTACGCGTGTCGCCGGCCCAGCCGCGAGACTCCGGTGCCTACGAGTGCCAAGTCTCCACGGAGCCCAAGATCAGCTTGTCGTTTAGACTTACTGTTGTCGGTGAGTACAGCTCGTTTTTATTTGCAGTCCGCCAGCCTGGACACAGCAGCAAGAACACTGCTGTGTTCGGGCTGGCAGAAATAGGTGTGGCGGTGGTACCTCCGAAGTCGAACCGAAAAAGGTTATTGTAAAACCTTATTGTTTTTATTTTTAATCCTATTTTTCAAAATATTATAAAGGTCTTCATTAAGATCGTTCTAAACTGTGATATTATAACGTATATCATAGTACAGTCAATTTTGTTTACAAACGTCTTCTAATTACGGTATCGAGTGCGATAATAACATGGTTACGGAATTCCGCGTATCCTCGGGAATGTAAACAATTTGCAAAACTAAATCAACGTTACGTCTACACAAATTAATAGTACCAACTTATACAAAGTTATACAAGCTCACACAAACTTAACTAGTTATTACCGCTGCGTACAGTTTAAGCGTAAAACAATTCAGAATCTCGAGTGCAGCAAACACATATGGGTATTTGAATTTATGTTTCTGTTACTCGTCTGAAATAATATTAAATGATGACTGATACTTTTCGATGGGTGTGTCGTATACACATATACGTTTAGTGAGACAGTAGACAATTGGTAGTAGTAAATAGTTTCGCCGCGCTGTCTGAAATTGAGGATTTAATGAATTTTCATATTCATAAGTAAATTATGTTTCAAATATATTGTAGATTTACGTAACGCGCGAAATCTCACATAAAAAGTCTTCAACATTATTAGTGAGATATTTTTTTTACATTCATCTGCATGTAAATTAATATCATTACTTATACGTGAAAATCACACAAACCAAACCATACTTTAAATGGGATTACTGCATGTCATGCACAACGTTAATAGACTCATGTATATCGAGCAAGAAACCTATCTATTAAACAAGCAAACTTGTTACTACCTGGGGCGAATGATTAAGCGCCCCACGTATATAAAACATTTCGGACTTACCACACCTTACAAACCAGAACATAGTAGCACGAAGCGTGTCCCGATGAGACAGAAATAGGTTAGCGGTGTTGCGGCGCCGTCCAAACTAGGAGAGTTCTACCACTCGTACCTGCAAATTAATTAATTAATGATTGCACCAAAGTTACATGTTAGGAAAACGCCACAGTATAGGTTATCTCTAACCAACATTGAAAAATAAAGGCATGTTGTTTTGGTCTGTTTTCTTGTGCTATGTCTATAACTTAATTTGCACAAATATACATGTATATTTCAATGGAGATAAACATAAACAATTTGTTCCTATATCTCATCAATTCATCATCTAGAAGAATATACGGCTAAGCTAAGCGATTGAATATTGATGAACATACTGATAAGAGGATGCAATCCTATTTTATGTTAATGGTACATAAGTATGTAGGTTCATATAAGTAACCAAAAAAACAAACACTACACACACATTACCCCTTTCACCTCAGAATTTCTCTTCCTCATGTGTTTAGCTTTCAAAGTTTGACCACGCGCCACACTAATAACAATAAATGTATATGCTTTATAGAGCAATAATTCTCAATAAGTCCAGCAATGTCGCATATTGAACCTACAGGACGTCGCTAACAGCCGGGCGTATGGTTCGTGATCTCATATAACATCGGATTATTGCGCTACACAGATATTTACAGTGTTAACAACTAGTGGATGATCTCTGCTATCTTTGGGATAATATTAGGGCCTACTTATGAATTGAGATTATTGAGTCAATAATTTGCCTTGTATGTGCTCGGTATAGTTTATACCTATCAGAAGAACAAATCATAAAACTTTGAACCAGTGTCATGTCACTATATTATTATTTATTATCATCAGGACTATACAATTTTATTGCGAAGTGTTTGTTGAGATCAGCTAAGCATTTACTATTTTAATTAAGCTATGTAGCATAGTATCGTTTGTGTGCAGATCATCTGGTATTCATTTGAGTTACTACTGCGAAGTGAATGTCTCACATCTAAGTTTCACCAGCACTGGAGAGATCCAACGTGTATATGCATGCGCTCATGATCAAACGAGACAGAATAATTGCTTAGCGGTAGTTGAACTATCATCGCACTGATCTGATCATGGAAGGACACCTGCTATAGCCATAACCATTTCTAAAGCCAGAGCTTCTACTGCAGCTCTGGCTTTAGAAATGGCCAGTAATGACCAGTAATAGCCTCGAGTTATTCATTCTTTATGTATTTATACACGTTTGTGCAAGCTTCCACTGAACCTCTGGCTCCACTAATAGCCTCGAGATGTTATTCATTTGTTATCTATTTGTGCAATATTACAAAACGACTAAAAGTTCTAAATATCTAGAATAGAGTATATCAAATATGAAGCCTCGTTAAATGGTGACAACTGCTTTCGTGAAAATTGAATGAAAAGCGTGTCCCAATTTACATCGTTCGGATCAATCATTGATCGTAACGCGCCATAAAAGCGGCAAAACTGCGTCTGTTTTGTTACCGAATTGGGGCCAATATTTTGATGTGAATAAATTGTTTCCCTTTCAACAGTGTCAAAAGCCGAAATCCTATCCGGGCCGGAGCTTTTCGTGAGGGCGGGATCGGACATCAATCTCACTTGCGTCGCGAAACACGCCCCTGATCCGCCGAGGTAAGTATCTATTAAGTTTCATTAAATAAGTTGTTATATAAAAATTTATACAACTCAAAATTATATTATTTGCCTACTATAAGCTGGTGAGTCCGTTTCTTCATACGTTATATAGGTTACTAGCTAATGCCCGCGGGTTCGCCCGCGTGGAATTTAGTCTGTCACATAAACCACTAAAGAAATAATTACATATAATACGGTTTATACATACAACATTTTCCGACAGTATTAGATCTGCGTGGGACAAAAATCTATTAAAATGTTCGTAAATACTTCGTTGCCACTGTAATATATAAAATTCACGGTATAGAACAGCGAAAAACCACGTAATAGCCAAATCATTTAATGCCAAACACAAAACATCGGGTAGATATAATTACTCCGGTATCTATTTACTTTATTATTTAGTTTAGAAGGTAGTATTATTTCCGACTTACGTTATACTTATCGTCATATGTCCTATTAAATTACAAAAAATGTTTATAAATTGTAGCCCATGTATTATTCTGATGTGTAAGCTAAGAGTATATTATTGTTAAATTTCATCTACATTTATAATATTATTAGGATTAGGATAAGGACATTTTGGGTTTAGTAATCCTTTTTGGCAATAAATGCGGATTTTAATAAAGCGTGCGTGACTATTAAAGTCATCGCATTGACATTTACAAACTAACTAACCGTCAAACCATCTGTGTCGCACACAAACAGAACGAAATAGATACTTACTTTTACATTACCTTTTTTGTATGCAAGGCTAAAGAGGCAAGTTGTTTAAAACATTTATTTAAAAGACTCGACATTATTACTTCGCCGTTACGTCCAATGCAATGTTTAATTAATTGTTTACACTGAAATAAACATTTGCACCGGATTTCAGGGGTCGGGTAAATTAATTACAAATCGTAGTCATTTCCATGTCCAGTCGCACAAGTACTTGGTCAATTTGCACACAACCAATATCGAACGAATGTCATTGTAGACCGAAAACCAATACTGCCAACGGCCAAAATTAATGCTGACTGGAACCCCTTTTATGACAATGTACTGAACAGAGAGGTAATGCGAACGATAATAGCTCGCAATTTGCAGGCAAAACCCTAGGTTAAAGGGTTTTGTAATGAACCTTGTTATTAGTCTACGCTACGAGTTAGAGATAATATGCTAGACTGGCCTCTTGGTCTAGAGGTTAATGTCTCGTTGCCGTCTGACGACAAGGATTCGATTCCCAAAATAAATAATTAATGCGTTTAATAACATTTGAGTATTCTTATGTGTCTCCTAAGGAAATCGATAAGGTTTAACAATAGCTATTGTAATACTTAAGAGTAGAAAATATTTTCTTTGATCAGGATAGGGATTGAAACTCGGGTAATGCCAGTAATGTTCTTGTTATAAGTTGTATGAATTGTATACCAAACATGGAGATTATACTCGTAGACATAAAATAACACCAAGTATATTTATCGCATAATTTTAGTTACTTTTACATCCGATTATAAAACTTAACTCCCGTTGCCCTTTGTTCCTTCCTATTTCAGTCTGAAATATGAAATCATTATAGAAAATTACTTCATCGTACTAGTAAATGTTGGCAAGAAATTCTTTACATTTCTGCAATAAAAACTCTAAAGTCGTTGCACTGCTGGGAATAAATTAGACATTTCCATAGTTTAAATGAATTATGGACTGCACAAAAGGGGCTGACTAATGACAATAGTTTCACATTACCTTCCATTATGCATTCCTGTACAATTAGTCAGTATGCATCGAGGTCAGCTGAAATATTCCACCTCCATTTCAGATCTTATCTACTTTTAGAACCACTTTATATTAAGCATTCACGTAGATTCAGAGAAGGACGTCTTTTCTAGTTTTATTTGAAAATTTGGCAGCTTTATTTGAAGCTTCTTTCTTGGTTGTCTGATATTTTAAGATGGAATTTTTATCTTTTTTCCTTTGACGATTATTATTGCTACCATTAAAACGTACAGTTTGAATCTTCACGTAGTCATGTATTTTGATCTGTGTCAAGTATTGTGTATCAGTATACAATTATGAACGAATCATTTAGTTCCTACACCTTTTTTTGGATTAAAATATTTTGAACTCTTAAAATAATAACACAGTATAATTAAGGCGCTAAATATAACTTTAAATGTTATGGCGCATTTTGACACCACTTCCACTGCTGGACCAGGTCTCTTTCCACAACAACTTCACAAAAGCCGCAGTGCTATGCACGTGTTATAAAATGGTATATGTTTAAAATGAAAACAAATAAATAAAACTCCAACCCCACGTATTATATAATAATTGATTTAATACTACACTTTGATCGTAGCCAAAATGCCGAGAAGCGAAGTATTATTTCAGGAAATATTCGACAGTCAAATCAATAGACAATGAGTTTATAAAACACACATGAAATACTTATCTCGAATAACACACAATTATTCAAATTCCTATGTAGCTTATGAGAGTCTCTCACACGCGCTCCAGAGCAAGCATATTACCAAAAAGTGAAAATGAATGAATTTTATTGTAAACTTGAAATTGAAAGAAACGCACACACACCTTCATTATTCCTTTTGATTTAATTACTTAACATCAGGGCCACGTGCAAAGATGAATAAGGTTCCATGTATTTGAAAGGACGCAAAGTAATGAATAGATCTAGAAGCCATCTGCAAATCTTACTATCTCGTAATGAAAGGCGTGTTGTCGAGTATCTTTTCAAAGCGCACCACACTTATTTACGTTTCACATCCATAAACACGATAAGGTTATTTCCAGATAAAAGGGTCGACTAGGGTCCGTAAGTGAGGTATTCTTTGCCTATCACCATTTAATGGCACCATGTGCCTGAGATCTCTCAACGAGGGACCTTCAATTTGAATATTGATAGGGTGATACGTAACGCGGGGCCGCATTTTTTATTCAAGCCACTTCATGAGTTATGTATTTTAAGTTTCTTGCCAATAATGTTGGACCGCTCCTTAAGTGGCTTTCAGGGAAGCGGGCGCGATATCTGGGTTCATGCTTAAGAGGTTATTCATGGTTATTAGCGTATTATTGTACCTGAACTATGCATGCGAATGTTATTCTGATAAGTTTGTGCATGTATTCAATTAAATATTAAATAATCATTTTTATACTAATTATTATTTGTATTGTTGCTAATACAGACCTCTGCGCTAAGTTATGTCAAATGACTTGATTATTGAACAGTTCCTTAAGAACCACAATCTAGAATCTTATTTACAACTGGAGGGTCGGGGTCAGGTGTAAATAAGTGGGTCGTGGTTACATGTAAGGAGATCGCGCAGTGGTATACATAGATAAGTAATGTTGTAGTATATTTGTATGGCTTAGAAAATATATAAAAGCTCAATGGTGAATCAGAAAGGGTTTCCGTCTCTGATGGATATATTTTCTCTTATATATGGCTTAAAAATGGCTTAGAGACATATAGATAGATATATGTAAGTATGTGATATTTACACACAAGAAGTTTAGTTGGTGTAACTAATTAAATTATGCTTTTGTAATACCTCACTTTATTTTTATTAATTTATTATATGTATAGATGATTTCTAAATTCTTGTGCGCGTGAAAAAGGACCTAAGATTATCGAATAATTAAACTACTTATAAAACTTCGTGATATATCCGTATGTTGGCTACATTGCCGATTACTGGCTGTAGCTGACTCGCTAATTTTGGCGCTGCTAACGCTCTCCTATCTCGGACATGTTCCCGTTCGAAAGCTTTAGGCGGTGTGCTGTATATTCATTAAACTTGTCTATTCAGTTAGGTAAAAACTATTTACGTGCAACATATGTATGTATATATGTATTGTGACTTTATTTTGACATTATAAAACGACGAACTATCTACCAGGTCAAGCCTTTAATGAACGCACAGAAACAGGGTAGGATGTTATTTTATTAAAAACAGACGAAAGTTTACAGGCTTATGTTAAACTGTGAAAGGAAATCTGTTTTTATCATAAAGTACGTGAATAATGTTTTGGGACCCAATTCTACGAACGAGAACACACACCCGTTCGACTCACAAATAGCCAACGAGCAGGTTTCATTTAACTTGTCGAGCCAGTTCCAAAATTGCCTCCGCACTGCTGTGGATTAAGACTACTGTACGCTACGTATTGGAGCACTATTTTCTACAACAATATGTCTAGTTATTGTCTGCTAGTAATTAAATTTTAACGGAAACTCCAACAAAATGCGAGATTTTCACAAAAGTAAAATCTTTTCTCGTTCAAACAATTATTTCGCTATTTTTGTTTTCTATAGCCACTTTATATATTTTTGACTCAGTACAGTTAAATCACCGTAATATCTTACGAACAAGCGTCAAGAGAATCTAGTGGAGCACGGCCACTCTTCAGGCAAAATCATCTAGCTCGGAGATTTTCCTTTGAGATGTGTCTATCCGAGCAATCGCGAAATTTCCTGAATTAGCTTAGCTTAGGAACAAATTTGTAAAAGATGTTTTATCTAATACTTTTAAACGAGAAATTCTTGTGGGTTATAAATAAATATATATAATAATAAAATAATCGGAAACGGCACCAAACCAAGAATTCCGAGATTCAGCTTTTCATGAAATTTTGTGTGTGTGTGTGTGTGTCCACACACACATACTTTTGGTGCACACTTTCGGTTTCCGGAGCGATGAGTCCATCAAGATGGGTTGTATTTTTAGAAAAAGTCGTTTTATCCGTGTTTTCAGGCCATGAAAAACTGACATCTATTGGCAAGTAGTACCAAATTTTTTTTAATTAGAAGCAACTAATTACTTCAATAGATGGCGTTGTAAAGCAACACTAAGCCCATGAGTGTTTGGTTTGAGGTTATACAAAGATTTTGTTAGTTAAAAATACCGAGCAAAGCTCGGTCATCCTGGTACTTTTATAAACTTACAGAAACAGTAAACTGAAGGTACTCATTCACTCAGGTACATATTCACTCAGGTCACTCTACTACACTTCTCTTTTCCATTTTTTAGCATTGCACAACCGTAAAATAGTACAATTTTTCTGAATTTTATGAACATTTAAAAAGCCTGAAAGCTTTAAAATATATGAAACTACGATAGTTTAAAAGCCGCGGTTGCCGCCACGCTAGCGTCACGTGGAAGGACCACAGCGAGTTCCAAAGCGCATAATATGATGCCCTGAAAATGTTTCAACTACTCGCAAACTAGTGATGTCGCGGTATTTTGCTTCATTAATGTTCGTATACGTCAAACACGAATTTCTGCTAGTCATTACGACCCTATTAGATTCACTTGCTTTTAATCATGAGAGAATGACGTACATATATACTCTGTTCTTAAATTATTAAGATGTTTGTGCAATACCAATAAGCAGATTAGCGTGCAATACTTTTGAACGCCAAAATACATAAAGATAAGAAAGCAATTACAAATACGTTCGTGCATGTCATTATTGTGTTTGTAATTGATACCAATTCAATAAACAATTGCAATATTATTATCACTAACATACAATATTATAATGATGTGGTTTACCTCGGTACCAAATAAGCACAAACCTAGGGTAGACCTCAAAGCAACGCTTCAATGGGAGCACATAATTATTCTATAATAATAATAGTATGTACAGTCCAATTTCATACCTTTTCTCTTAGACATCGATCCAACAACTGAAAACCGGAAATACGGAAAACTGGGAAAGAGTAAATAAACAGTTACAACCACCATCACAAAATAGAACGTAAGAGCCGACTAAGGGACACTAGGAGTTGGGCAGCAGCATGCAGCTGTTGACATGCCACCCCCATGACAAGCACACTTAAGCCCTAGGGGTCGGGGCTTATGCTGGCCACGGTAATGGCCAGAAAATACATGAGAAGAAGAAGAAAAGTCAACAAGTTAAGCTGGATCAGCAGAAAAGAGAGGACACGAAAATTCTCAAACGTGCAACGGCAACTTGTTCTATAACCGGGAGAGCCAACATCTTTTCCAGGGTTAAAGGTTCCACTCCACAGATCTCTCGTCAACAAAGTATTGAATGTCGATAGCGTATCGGAGAGGGTACCTAATACTCAGAGTATCTGAACGGTATTCGCTGAAGATGACACAGGTATATGCTCCAACATAAAACACTCCGACGACGAGGTAATGTATGAGGATATTAGAAGAGCCATACCAAGCCCCGAACCTCGTAAACTCAACGGTTTTGATGGGGGATTTAACGCAAGAAGTGTAGGCCGCCCACTGACCAATTGGACATACGACCTGAAAAAGGTAGCGAACTACTGGATGCAGAAGGTGCAAAACCGGTCGGCATCGAGTAGGTGAGGCCTATATCCAACAATGGACAGCAGAAGGCTGATAGATGGAACCAAAGTCATCAACAGTTGCCGTGTCCACATTCAGTTTTAACAATGTATTCGAACATGTAAACTTTATTTTTAGCTGTAAAAGTGAAATAAAAATCACTGTAAACTATTACGCCGTCGTTGTATTCACTGTATTGACTAGGTTCTGTGAAAACACTCGCTCAGTTTACTTTGTCTATTCAAGCACCGATTCGTATATCGCATATTGTATTCGGTTACTCGTTGGTATCATTTTTGTTTTCTAGTAATATTGGAAATTGCTTTTTGAGTTTTTTAACCCATCTGAGTGCTTGCTATATTCTTTTTACCAAACCATTTAATATTTCAGTTCCAACTATATGCTTAAAATTCTACTCTCGACCATACTCTGCTAATCTACTAGCAGCTGGTAAAAATGCCAGTTAGTGATCAACCCTGTCTCAACAAGACGGTCTCAAGCCCTCGTCCAATAATAATAAGTCTTAGAAATAAATTCACAAACGCATTTAAAATCGTTTTTAGCAAAAAGAATTGTTATATTCGTATATGACTCATAGCATAATGAGCACTTATTTTATATAATAGTCTACTAAAAAAACGCATTTCTATAACAAACGTAGAGAAAATACGGTCGACTTTAAATGCGGATGTCAATATGAACAATTTATTGCGCCTCTTCA
>DWNJ01001398.1:0-12146 GCA_018250275.1 Udranomia eurus
AACATAAGTCGTTTAAACAAAAATAAATAATCACCATTTGTAATACACAGGCATTGTTCGAGTTATTTATAATATGTGTATTTTAAATTACCATATATTAATTAATTAAGACACGAAAGGTTAATTAAACAAACTTTATTAAAGCGTACTCTAAAACACCGTATATATTATTTATTCATTTTAATTTTAGTTATTTGGATGCTCTTGATTGTAATGATTATATTTTTGCTGTCAAGTCAAATGTCATATGTCATAGTCGTACAACATCAAATTCAAAATTCAAAAGACATCGGACAAATGACAAATCAATGACATATTAAACTGAACTGACACATGGCTTCCTACACTACAAATTTCAGCATCTTTCCGCCGTGAATGAATGAAGGTATATTCTACGGCCTGCAACTTTGTGTATGTATTGAAAACCATGGAGTTCAAAGCGCACTACGGCTCTCGAGGTACCCCTCTTTACCCGTCAATTCTCAAAAGGGCTATGGCTATGTGTGATAGTCGTAGGGGTGTGTGAGTGAGCTGTGAGTGCAACCCGAGTTAGGGACTAGGGGTCGATCCCCGTTTGTTCGGTGCGATCAGACCTTTTAGTTCCCGCAGAAGCGGTCGACCGTCAGGTGGTCGCGTATGCAGGAATGCAATAGTCCTAATATGAAAAAGTTATCTGTTGTCGGACCTCGCAAACATGCGTCTCGACAGCCGGGCCACAAACTCCGCGATAGACTCCATTTTAAATTAGTAAGCGATCGCGTCGTTCCGGACGCAGCGACCAGACCCCACACAAAGTCTGAGGGCTAGGTTCTGTTGCGCCTGCAGACGTTTCCGCAGCGACTCGGCCCCACCGAAACAATGAAGAATAAATGAAAACACAATTTTAAATTTTAACCCGTTCAATGTCACCACAATTATTATGGTGGATCATAGATTATACAGTATATGTGGTATGGTGGATTCACAGATGCCGCCTATGTATGATGGTGGACACACTAAGCGTGTTACCGGCATTACAAGCAGAAATATACGAACACGCCAAGCGTGTTTACTGGCATTGTGTAAAGGTAAATTGTTAGTTTTGTTATTTGTGTGGTTCTAAGTGTCGGTAAGCTTTGTACCCGTTATTAAAATCGTTTAAAGACAGTTTAGTTCAAGATGATGGCGCAAATAATAAATTAACAGGTAAGTAAATTTCGTAATTTTAGCAGCTATTGTCAAAGATCTGTATATATTTTTTTTATATAGTTAACAATACTAATTTATATAAATGTATATATTAAAATTATCTATTCTGTCAAAGTCGATACTATTTTATGTACTTCCTGGCCCAAACACTAAAAAAATCCTTTTGAAGTTTGCTATAAATTCAAGTGATACGTCTCTTCAAAGTATTTACAACAGCCGAGTTCATTATAAATGTTGAGAACCTATGTTAGCGTTTAATAAATGAACACACAACGTGTAGAAAGCATGCAGGATTTATTTTCACATAAACATAAAAATGATCTTTTCAGCCGGGCCATCTAAAATTTTTTGAATTTATCGTGCATTTAGTCTATACTGTAGTTCTGAGACAGTAATAAGGATCAGTTATTCCTATATTTCTGAAAAACTGAAAACGCTATGCGTGTTGCCGACAGTGCAATGAAATTTACATGAACACGTGGCGTATCGGCGGCATTCAACATGCTAAACTTCTTAAAATGTTAAGCTAAGCTAGGTTTTCATCGAAATCGGTCCAGTCGTTTCGGAGTATATAGGAAACAAACATATTTATATAGATTTTACTCTCAGCGATAAATGAGCGAGGGATATGGAGAAAGATCAATCAAAAACAAATATCCTGTAAAAGATTTTATTAATATTTCAAACACAATTTGCTATGTACAAATTACTTTGTAAAAATATTTATTTTTGTCTTATTACTTAATGATTCATTTATGTTATAGGCAACACTAAAATTGTATAATTGTAAAAAAAAATATCATGAAAAGTATTATGACAACATAATTGCAATTTTAACCCATAAGTACATAGAAACTTCTACATGCACTTCATAATCGTTAATAATGAAATATAATTATATATAACATAATTTTATTTTTCCATATATTAATAATTAATAGTATGTTTTATTACATCAACAAACAACTTAAAACAATGGCTTCAAAATATTAGAATTATATGCGGTAATTCTATAATGTATAATGGATATGGCGTTCAGCACTAACAGTAATAGATCATATTGAACTCAACCAACGTCAAATCCCCAAATCCTTTTCAGGAAATGCAGCAATTTCACTGGACGCATATAAATTCTATTGTTACATACAACGTTACATAACGAAACTACGACCTAACCGCGTCCATTGTAAAGAAAGTAGGCCGAACAGTAACAGTCGAACGAAGGACGAGTCGCGAGGAGTACTAAATAGGGACCGATGTTCGCATTCGGCCCGTTCTCCTCGGCTCAGGGACCGTTAGCGACGCGGGCCCCAGGCGGCAGGCGACGGTTGCTGCGGCGCGGCAGCGCGCGGTGCCCCTGGCATGGTAGGGAACTCGTGCGTGGACGCCGTGTCTGGAGCGCGCTGCTCCCACGGCCCTCCCTTCACCACAAAACCGGCTGCTGGCGCCGTGACGCCACCAGAGCCCGAACCGCTACCGCTGCTAGCATTCTCGTTGCTCAGCATTTCACCAAAGTCCAGCGACGGGGCCGCCGGTCGCTGGTATCGGTCTACGACGTCTTGAAGCTGTTAGTCATAAAATTTTATATTTTTAACACCTTTCATTTAGAAAAATATTTGGGCATTTTTAATTGTGTATCATAGAATTTATTTCCTAATATATTATTTGGTAATATTTATAAAATCTTACATATTCCTCTGCTATGTTGAGCAGATGATCCTTAGCATCAAGTACATTGTCCTCCTCGCCAGCAATGACAACGATACTATCGTCACCGTGTTTCGGGAAACGAATATCCACCTTATATTCCTCCATTATACGTTTAATGTTCTTTCCTCTCAAACCGATAAGCCTTCTATGTACGCGAGGGTCGATGTCAACTTCTTCCCGATATTGATTATCCTGTAAAGAGCATGAAAATTCATAATAGAGCTTCAATTTAATAATCAAAGTGTAACTAAACTTCATACACATTCAAAGTATTAGTAGTATCTGTTTGTTATGCATATTTGATTAACCTAACAATTGGTCAAGGAAGCTCATGAAAAATTTGCAATTTCCCCCAAAATTATACTTCAATTAGGTACCAATGTAATACTTACAAGTTGATGTACTATTGCCATTATGGCCTCCTTAGCTTGTTGAGCCTTATCTTCATAGCCCTGGATGGTGATGATATCATCGTCAAGGTCACCACGTTTAGGCAGATTTATTTGTACTCCATAATCGGTGCGAATCTTGGAAATCACTAGACCACCTTTTCCAATGACAAGTGGATGGTACTCAGGATGTACTTTGAATTTCAGTTCATATGATCTAAATTAAGAAGAAAGATAATAAGCAAACTTGTATCTTTTTACACTTCAGTTACACATTGTACTGATAAGTAAGTGAAGTACTATACCTGAGAATTCTATCTTCTTTCTCCTTCTCCATCTCTACAATTTTATCAGCAAGTGCTTCTTTTGCTTTTTCAACATTAGTAGGGGTTCCAGTTACCTAAAAAATATGAAGCATTAAATATGCACATACCAAATTTTTTGATTGTAATCACTATGTTTAACATTATATTTATTTACTATATATAATTATATAGAAAACTAATTACCTTAACAACATCGCTGTTCTCCTCAGCAGGGGGCATCAAAATATGAACATCATAAGTCTGCATCAATTCTCTCCTCTTTTGACCAGCGAGAACGCGGTGCAGTTCATTAGGAACTTCTACTTCAATTGTGATGGGCACCTAAAATTATAAGTTTGAAACTCTTGTGACTAATATAAAATATTGTCATAGTTACAAACACTTTTTTTTTAAGAAATGTGATTTGCTGTTGGCCCTAGCGGCCTTTACAGCTTCAGCGAGTTTTTGTAGCAAGCCTAGGACGGGCTAAAGCTGGGACAGAAGAACATTGGCTGAGAAGGGTGGAGTTCGGACTTCAGACCTCGGCCGAAGCTTTAGTCCGTCGTCTTTGCTCCCCCACCAAACACTCCGCATTGCGATTTTAATTATGAGTTAAGTGAAAGTAAATGTCACAACAATATATAGACTATTCAGAGATAATATTTACCTGTTCCAGTAGAGCTTTCTTTGCAGCTTCACAGTTTTCAGGACGACCCGTTATTCTGATTATGTCATTGGGGCCGGGCTCCGCATTTTCTTCGATGTTTTTGACAGGTATGTCGGCACCCTCTGCCATATCACGCTCAGGGAACTTGATTTGAACGTCAAATTCCGCAGTTATATCTTTCACCTTAGCACCGCGTGCACCCATCACCGTGCGATGATGTCTTTGAGGAATGATGCATTCGATCGTAACCTTTTAATAAACAAAAAAATTATAGTGAATCAAGAATTAAATGTTTTAGCAACTATAAGGTTTTCATATACACTTAATGAACGTCCTATACATTTTCTTTAGTCATCAACATCAGTGGTCATCGGCTTTCAACACCATCTGAGAGACCGGAAGAAAGGAGTCAGAGAAAAAACTCCCAACACTCTTTTAAAAATACGACATAAATAAATAGTGACAATCTCTAATAAGCGTGCAGATAAATAAGACAATATGGTATAAATATGTTTGCCATAATATTGATCTGACAACTTCGACGTTACGATACGGTGAACGGTATGGCAAAAATAAGTTGACCCTACATTTTTCTCCTTTCTTTAACTGGTAGGGTAAAAATTGCACATACCTTAGATTCCAAGTCTTCGATGATCTCGTTGATGCGAGCCTTGGCGGCCTCGATGCACTCCTTGGGTCCCTTGAGCACGACACGGTCGCTGCTGACACCTTGGCGCGGGAAAGAAATCTGCACGCCGCCGCAGTCGTCGGCGATACGGCGCAGCACTTCGCCGCGGCGCGCCACGAAATGCCGGTGGTGGCGCGGAGCCACGGCCATCTCGCCCTCAGACACGTTGCTGATCTCTGCCACCGCCGCCTCTAGCTGCTTGCGCGCCGCCTCCACCTGTTCCTCGCGACCTACACCACGACGTATCGACTTTAACCCACCAATATACATTTAAACAGTATACACCGAATTTGCCCACCACGCGATAAATAGATAAATAGAAGAATAATGTAAATAAGTAGTATATTTTTGCTTTCTTCATGCAGAAATCTATTCAGGTTAAAGGATTAATTTAAATATTTTTTGAGTGTAACCACTTGGGTGGTTATATCTAGTCATTTATACATTTTATATTCATTATCTTATATATTGATGACTAAACATAAATAAGTAACGAAACAAATCACATGCATTAAACATAAATAATTACAATAAAAGTGCAATCAGACTACAAGATACGACAATTAAAATGGGTGTTGCCTTACCCATTATGAAAATAGCTTCCTTATCTTCGTCCTTTTCTGTGGGGAATATGATTCGGGCGCCAGTTTGATCTCTTATTTTCCTAATATTAGTGCCATACTTCCCAATGAGGAATTTGTGATGTTCGGGTCTGGCACGCACGGTGGCTGTGTGCGACGTCAGCTCCCTCTCAGACGCGTGCGCCAACAGCTGTTGCTTAGCCTTCTCTACATCATCCACTGGACCCTTAATCACTACTTTGTCACTGTCACTTTCCGTTGGCGGAAATTTGATCAGAACGCCACCGCATTCCTCCATAATGGAATGGATAAGTTTACCACCAGCACCAATAAGGGAATTATAATATTTGGGCGCAATCGTCACTTCTTCAGTAACAATATTGGCTTTCTCGTTGTGTATTTGCTGTATTCTCTTCACAGCCTCTTCAACATTTTCGCGCTTACCACGAACAGTGATGACATCACTATCATCGCCTTCAGCAGGCAAATCTATGACAGTTTGCGTTTCATCCCGAATTTTTCTCAAATTAGCACCTCCTTTACCAATAATGAACTTGTGGAATTGTTTGAAAATTGGGACTTCCTGTACATATGATGACTCAGCGATTTCTTTCATCCATTTGTGTAAGTATTTTTCACATTTCTCGATATCTTCCTGGGGTCCTCTCAATTTAATAGGGCTTCGTTTCTGACCCTGATCAGGTAACGAGATTAAAACACGATCGAATTTTTCGCGAATTTCCTTAATTTTCTCTCCTCTTACTCCTATTAACGATTTAATATACCTGTGATCGACGTACACTTCCTTCGAACGCTCATTCTCGAGTTTCATAACCATTTCTCTTAATTCTCTCTCTGCATCAGCAACACCTTGACGGATGCCTTCTATGCGAATGACATTAGTACCTTCACTTTCAATAATATTAATAACTACACCAGTCTCATCCTTCAGTCTGTTAACTGAAAAGAAGCAACACAAATTATATTACACTTTAAAATATTCAATATAAGACAAATAACTATTACATTTATAAAGGTAATAAAAATGCTAACAAATGGCGACTTACTATTAGTTCCATTTTTGCCAATTATATGCTTGAAATATTTAGGGTCAACAGAAAGCTCAACGTAAGTTAAAGTAGCTAACAGGTTCTTAACAAAATCATCCAATTCCACTTGCGCTCTTTCCACTTCTTCAGGTGGGCCATCAATTTTGACTTTGTCTTCAGAGTGCGTGATATCTACATGTACCTATGAACAGCAATATGGAATGCTAGCGTATTATAAAATAAACCTAAATACATCAGACTAATATAGAAAAACAAACAATATAAATTAATATAAAATATTGGATAAATATAATAAGGTTATAATCATAATTTTAATTGTAATTATTGCGTACTGATAGATAACAAATATCTTAAGAGCTTCAAAAAGCTAACCTTAGAGAAGTCCTGGGTTATCTTTTTAATGTTCGATCCATTCTTTCCAATAATATATTTATGAATCCATGTTGGAGCATCAACTGTAGCCGTTTTCACTGAGTTTGCTTTTTCGCATACCTTTGACAGGGCTGGAATAACAGATGAAATTATAATCAGGGAAACAGGCATACACTTACTATATAAAGACTAGCTTCATGACCAAACTAGTCTTTCTAGATTTCGAACGAAATTAAAAATACATACCAACTCCTATCTTATTATGAGGTCCATGCAAAGTAATGGTTCCAGTCGGGGAATCAGGTGGAGGCATCTCAACAGACACGCCTGTCTCCTTCAAAATCTCCTGAATAGTAGTACCCCGAGCACCAATCACATACTTATGCTGGGATTTTGGCACTTCAACTCTTACAGTGGAGCACTTTTTAACCTGTAATAAAAACCTGTTATAATTGTGTTAAAATTCACATTCATACATTAATCATTAAATTCGAATACCGAAAGACCGCATTTCTTTGAGAGAGGCGAGTTAAATTAAAACATATAAAAATTATATTGATAAAGATTAAAGACGAGAACATATTTCAAAAACAAAAGTATACATTTATTCATGAAGAAAATATGAAAAAGGAGAAATTGGGGCAGACAATAAAAATTAGCATATCACAACAATAAACAACTCGCCATATCTTCGTAGATCTGCTCAATCTGAGCCTTAGCAGCGAGGACGCCGGTCTTCTCTCCCGCAATAACAATCTCATCGCTCTGCGTGGAGGCGGGCGGGATGTGGATGCGGGCGCCGGTCTCCGCGCTGAGCGCCGCCGCGCGCTCGCCGAACGGGCCTTGGATGAATGGATGGTATATCTTCGGCACGGTGATGCGCTCCAATGCTTTACGCGACTAGAAAGGGATACCAGAAATTTTGAATTCATATAGTACATATTTGAAATGCAAAAGTAACTCTGTGTATTACCTATTTACGGTATAACCGCCGATAAATTAGATGAAATTTGGATTGAGATAGTTTGGGAAGGAGATAGGGCGGCGTGATGTTTTTGTAATGTGAAGTTATGTGGGAAAATGTGCAAGGTTTTTTCTTCTATTTCTATATATAGTGTTCCGATTAGAAGGGGAGACACAATTTACCGAGGCATAATAAAATAAGAATCGCTTTCTAGCATTATAAATATACAAACATCTGCATACAATATTTACAGATATTCGTAATATTCTAGATATTACAATATCTAATAGTCAAACAATGTACACAGCATTCGCCACCAGATCAATTCAAGCATTGCGCTATTCCTGTATTCAATAAATATCCTTAAATACAGCATACAACGTGGCAAACGAATATTCCCGTTCGATTGAATTTTCGTTTTTTTCGCAAAATGGACTCTTACGAAAACGACTTTTAATGTATGAAGCGGCAATTTAGTTTTTTTCTAGATATTTTTTAAGTACTGTATTCTTATAAATTCTCCGGAAAAAAATAGCGCATCATTTGACATTCAAACAATCTTGATAGTCCTCATAGTTCAATATTATGTATTATATTAAATAGTATTATTCAAGGATTACACAAAATCTTTTTTCCTGAAAAGTTGGTGTTTTTGCGATTGCGGCTTCATTCCCAGCTCCCATAGATATGTGAATGGACAGAGTTGTACGGGGACGACGGGTAGATAAAATCGAAATACTTGCCTGTTCTTCGGAGCATACGCGGATCTCATGTTCGGCTTTTTCAATGCCTTCCTTAGTTCCAGTGATCGTGATTGTCTCGCTGTTATCGGCAATACTGGGCACGCTAATCTTCGTTGCGGTAACCTTCTCAAGATCCTTCAATTTTTGTCCCAGTTTCCCCAAAATCCAGCGGTGATGCTCCTTAGGAATCGCGATTTGCTTGCTTGCCTATCAAAGTAAAGTTTAGTGTAAACCGATGATATGATATATGTCAAATTTTGATTATTAGTAATATCAGAGTGCTTTAAATATACCTGTTGTTGGAAGTGAGTCAGGATCTGTCGTCTAGCATCAAGAACAGCACTATGTTTTCCGGTAATAAGGAAAGTAAGACTGCCGTCTTTGCTCGTAGATATCTCAATGTGGGCATCGGTGTCCTTAGTAATGGCCTGACAAGTTCTTAAAGATTCTCCCTCACCAAAAGTATTGGCGTTGTCCAATTTTCTTTCTTCGTATGGCACATGGAATACCTAAAAATATGCATTTCATTTAATTATCTTCATAAATTTATTCCAATTTATCAACTACTGATAAACCAGTGATAACATGACCCAAAAGCAGAGAGAATTGAGAAAAGTATTATTATTACTTTGCAACTTATTGCAAGTCAATGTCATTGTTTTACTGCATTACATAATAACTAACGGAGTATTGGTTATTTGGATGGGTGAACACTTTGTACTCTTCAAATTATTAGTGTTCCATCATAATTTAGAAATAGTACGATCTGTGACTGACTCCAATAAAATATAAACTGGTTTTATTTAAGCGATTGTAATGGACTGCAAACATGAATTTCAATTGATTCCAATTGTATAAAAAAAAGGAAAACCGCTTGATCTTGTTGGATCTTCTACTTCGGTTAATCTTTGGATATATGGAGACGCCACTAACCTACAGTTTTCAAATGCAGATTAAAATAAAATAACTTACAAGTCCCAACATAAAGTTAAAATATCTAGTAACTGAAAAAAGAAACATTATATCCGCTGTGCAGTTTAATTAATTAACGTTATCATGTTCTCTATCGTATATAAATCATTAAAGCCTTAAAATAATTTCTACAGCAACTTTAAATTCATACTTAACGTTCACATATGGTAATTTGAAGTTATCGACACGTTTACGTAACTTATAATCACCGACACGTGGTCGTTATCTTTAGTAGGTAAATTATAGACTCTTTGTATCATTCTAATCGTACCTGGGTATGCAAGGATGAGCCGACGCGCAGTTTATTTGTCACTTGCTGTATGTTGCGCTGCACGGGGGGTTGGGAGTGCGGCAGCGCCGGGAACAGGTCGTCGTAAGCGTAAGAACCGCTGTTGTCGTAGCCCACATTATTCATTTCCTCGGCATGCACAGGTATTTCAGAATGAACGGGTATCATGTCTCCAACCATCATGGATTGTTGCTGATGCATCATTTTTGTCTCCTCCAACAGTCCTTGTCCGCGCCGAGTCGTTACAGTACTAAATGAAAAAATGAAAGTCATATTACCTACAAGCTACCACATCTGGAAAATGTATTTGCATAATATGTTTAAACAAATGTCTCTGCTAACCATGGTTTTAGTTTTACAATACTCGTAATTTACATTAAGTGTCAAGGATTTAAAACTGCTATGGATTTACCAATTGCTAGGCTATAAATTGTTTAAATTAATGAATATCATATTTAGAAGATATAAATTACAGGTAAATAATAACCTGTAAAACTTTAAATTTTTGTATTAAAATTTGTAAATTAATTTATATTTTTCACCCAATATTATACACCACACATTTATACTTACTCATACTCCATATTCATAAAATGATTTGGCTTAATTAGCAATAATAGTTCATTGGATGAAATGAATGTGTGTTGTAAGCTTATATTCTAAAAATGATTTCTAATCTCCCTTTTAAATTATATTCATAAAATAGTGCATGCCAGAAAATAGCAGGCATGTATTCAACATGGTTATCCATAAACTGTAAAAAACTGGTCCCCTATCTATCCATATATTACCATTGTACAACAACCCATTGTAAGAAAAACAGAAGAATGCTTCAAAAATTTGCAAATTAATTTGTTTGGGAAGAATCACTATAACAACTGTTTCTGCCTTATAACATTAATACTTTGTTTGTCCCAGTGTGATGGGTATGTACAGAACCTCCTCCTTAAAGTATCCAATGACCCATGAACTTAAATCCTATTTAGGCTAACATATATATTATAAGTGAGCACCTACTGCTTGTAGATTACATACATACACTATTTCTTTTCCTAAAAAAAACTACCATGTTAAACTTTCAAGACCTTAATAAGATTAATAATCTGTAAAATTTATAATAAAGGTTAAGAGAGTTAATCTTGGGTACAGTTAAATAAGCTGGATAGCTTATTAACATGGATAGCTTACAGTAACATTAATGATTCTTAATAGGATTATTGTAAGACAAAGCTTTTATTGCATCTTCAAGCATTATTTTTTACTAAACGAAAAAAACAATCAAATAAAATTAACAATATTGTACCATTATGCAGACAAAAAACATTAATTATGATTACACTCCAATAAAAGGATTTCAAGTAAGTACTATGATCATGCATAAACATCTTTATACCAAGTACAAAAAACACATTTAAATCAATTTATTATCTACCCAACTATAACTCATACAACCTAACTAGACACCTGACAAGTATGCAACCCCATTACCGTTTCTGCACGCAGATCCCACATATGTTACTATCCATGTGGTACCAAATTGTTATCGCTGCTAGTCTAATTCATTCTTTTGTTAAATTGTTTTCTGTATGTTTTATCAAATTTGCTTTAATTGGGTCATTATATTGATTTTTGTATCTTTAAAAAAATTATAAATCGTCATGACTTACTAGAATTATGTTGTGTATAATTGTATACTAATTCTATATAATAATCTCAAATATTCTAAAATGTTATTTAAATACAAAAATATGTTTACAAAATACAGTTTCTGTACTCACTGTACAAGAAATTTACTTCATTTCTGAATAGTGTCTAGTTAGGTTGCACGGTTTATATGAAAAAATAGGCAGTATAAAATTCTATGTTTACAAAATCATGCAAAGACATCTATTATAATAAAATTAATAAAAATCATAGGTCTTTCCTGAAATAAAGAGATTTATTAAATCTATTGTTACATACAATTTTGTTTAATACTGAGAGGAGGTTCCTATAGGGTAAGTCCAGTTATTAAGTCATGGGTGAAAAACTAGTATATTACATTATGGACATGCAAATACTTCAGTCAATGGAAATGATTATTACTTTTATACTTCATTTCATTCATTTAATTTTGGATTGTTATATGAAAGGAAAACTATATATATAAAACCACTCATTTTTTTTCTAGATTCTTAAGTAATGTATGAACAAAGATATGTTTTGACA
>DWNJ01001399.1:0-12145 GCA_018250275.1 Udranomia eurus
TGTAACCATTTTCTAACCAATAAAAGATAGATTTGAACGATAATAATTGCCAACCAAATAAAATAAATGAGATAGGGATAAACTGATTGACTGTAGAAGTAGCAAATAAGAAAAAAACTCGAAATGTTAGCAATAAACAAGAAAAGAGAACAAAATAACAGGTGGATATATGTGTCATCGTTACTTGTGTGTGAAAAAAATACAATGAGTTTGTAATATTAAAGTCGGTTGACTCGAAAGGGGCCAGGTTTCGCTCGAGCGCCTCTCTCCCCCAGCAGGCACTTCCTGTAGCTACCAAGGTAGCAGCCAACTTAACTATCCTTATTCTTGCAACCTCACATGTAACGGGACTGTAGCGTGGAGCGAGTTAGACGTTCAACAAAGAACCAAGCTACATATTTATGCCAGAGTTTTCAAATTCACTTTTAACGGGACCGTAGCATAAAGCGATGCGTTCAAGAAAGTGTCAAATTGTTAAAATTTGCATAATTCCTTGATTTGAACGTAAGCTTTATTCCATTTTATATTGTATGGTAATTCATTAAAATTAAAATTGGAATTGCTTCGTTAAAAAATACAGCCGTATTTTTACGAAGCATTAAATTTCAATAACATTGATAGAAATTCTTATCGTACCAATAATAACGAAAATTTGACTCACTTAGGATTTGTAGACAATGTTACTGATTATGAAATGTGATGTACATATGTATATCCTTGCCTTGGGATCGAATAGCTACGACGTTTAGACAATAACACCACTGGCGATTGTAGTTACGGATGAGCACGCGAAGACGGGGATACCTCTCAATTCATTCACACCTCAGTTTCAAACAAACAAACCATCAACTTATATATGTATAGTTCCAATATTCTGACTAGGCTAGGCTAGACTCAATTTAAGTACAGTAGTACTTAAATTGGATTTAAATCCCGATTGAGAGCTGCGATAACTAGGACGAACACATAAACAGATGCTTACATAAAAGACAGACGTATTAACTTCTCAGTAAACGCGTATATAGTCTTCAAAAATAATACACCCCTGTTTTGGTGTCAGGAGATAAAAACACGCATAACAAGATGCACACGCGTGTTCGTATTTCAGACACGAATAACACGAAGTTAAAGAGGGTTCGGAAAACAAAATGCGCGGATTCACATCAAACCTTATTCGCAGAAGTTATCGCACAGTTCACTGCCCCCTGCTCACTCTTCAACGGAGAATGTCAGCGAAGGCAATTCAGTTGACTTTATTGGTCAGTTGAGTCAATATTTTGATCGTGCAGTCTGAACAAAGAATCGCACATCCGCTTCAGAGCTTTGTATGCATAAGCTATTAATCTAAGAGACACATTAACTGGAAGCGAATGTTTGCGAAAAGTTATTATCTTTCGTTTTTTTTTGACATTGAGATAGCAAACGAGCGTGTAGTTGGCCTATGGTATGTGGACTGCCGCTCATGGTGTAAGCAACACAAGATAATAAGCCAGAAATAGGTGTCAAGGCATCGATCGGTACTCGAACCAGTGTTATTTATTATTTTGATTTTCTTCTTTTAGAAAACTACTAGCATATATACTAGCAATATATACATCCACAACTATTTCTACCTTATAACAGCAGTATTCTTGCTACTACTCACAAATAGGTTACTACCCCTGAGGACCAAGTTGGAAAGCCTCGGTTAAGTGTGTCTCCCTGACCACACCCTTCAACCCAACACACAGCAGCAAGAATACTGCCGTTATAAGGCAGAAATAGCTTCTTCAACACGGTAAATGAATAATGATTTACCAGTCTGTAGTATGTGTTAAAATCTCTCATAGTTTTCTCAAGATCTAACTATAACACCATCTAATTATAATTATTTAGTATATTATTTATAGGAACACATCGTAACTCAGGAACCAAGCAAAGTGACGCGGGGTTGCTAGTCGCGGATAATTTGATAACTTCCGATTAAAAGCATGACTGGCGTTTATCAAGCAGTTTTATAAGATAGAAAGCCATCAATAACTATTAGGACCCTCAAATAATTTCAAGGGCCTTTCTGTCGTTTGCTATCATCATCATTATCTAATAAATACTCATTGTATTTTATATTAATGTTTTTTTGTTGTTGCAATGTTTATTGAAACTCGAATTATGGTTATAGTATAGTATAAGTGAATGGGACGTATTTACAATGCTAATTATGGTGCGAAATAAAAGTTAAGTTGTCATAGAGTAAATAGAGTGAACAGATTATAAAGTGTACCACGAAGTCTTTTATGTAATGTCACAGTTTATCATTTGAAATATTGAAAATAAATGGAAGCGCAAAATTTGATGCATTCTAACAAATCTACATACTATTAAATTGAATTAGTTATAACCTAATTGAATAGCAAAGTAACGCCTAATTATTAATTAAACCTATATACATGGATGTATGTATAATACTCGTAATATTTGCTGATGAATTCATTACTAACTTGTTTTGTATAATAATGATTCAGGTCGAAATATTTCTCACATTTGTTTATGGCAACGGCAGGTTCCCATAAACAGTAAATATCTAAGGTGTGATTAAACAGGAAGTTTCGCGCAATAAACCCTACAACAATAATATTACCCGTATTTAGAGGAAACAGGTTGATTTGCCTGCTCGACTAATTCCTCTTATCCGATCCTATTTTTCACTTATCTATATATTAATTACAAACATCCTTTTTGTCTTAAATAGAATATAAGTAGTGTAGGTACTACTAGTATAAATTAAAACATGCGCAAATTAAAATGTCTACTTTTTTTAATAAAAATACCACACTTTATTTACCTTACCAATTTTGTTAAGGTGGCCTTGACCTTGGAAATAAAAAAATGTAAGGTCATTATGGGACCTTCGCGACACTCAATTTCTACGTAACAGCCATTTGGACTTCCGCGGACGGACGGTAATCAACTAAGACCATCGGACATTACGTAGTTATAATAATTAGTTAATGGAACCAACCAGAATCAACTTAGATACAACATACTGGTAGTTGAAATAATGGTATCAACGCACTTGTGGTCGACCTAAGAAAGAACTTCAATCCTGTATTGATTTGATTACAGATGTTCGTGGGCGCCAGTGACCACTTACCATCAGGTGGACTGCATGTTTTTTAACATGAATTCAAAACACTAAACTCACTACAAAATCCAAATCCTCACAAAGGACCTCCATGGACAGTATTGGACTCATAGTACCTAATTTGACTTAATACATAGATTATACGATTATATTATCACAAAACTTGTATGTGGGATCAGTAATTGGCCTAAAGAAATAATTACAAATTTTCTATTAAAAGATGATTAAACAAAATAATATTTTATAAAATTTTAGTCGAACAATATTTAAGTTAAAACGAATTTGAATAAAGAAGCGAATACAATGAATGGTCCAAATGGAACTTCTAAGAAGTGACCGGCACTTAAACAAAATGCCTATTGTAATAGAAATTCTGCATTACTCATTAACATGACAAATGAAATCACCTTTTCCCCACAAGAAACCAATTACGCTATGACGTTAGAATGAATCGAATACTTCGGGAATCGCCGGCCATTAACGCAGATAATTTTTCCGTTACTTATAAAAGACAGACAAGTACAAGTACAGACAGAATATGGCCGCATACCCTATTCTGAAAGATATATAAATAGATAATTTTCCATAGCTTATCAACCATTTTTCTTTGTTTCTCGTTCCTTTATCAGATGAGTCTCATGACTCGCAGTCCACCACACTATCCCAAAGCAATGACTGGGTCACCAAAGCAATTGTATTAATTAAATTTGATTTATTTTTAATTTCATTTAATCTATTCATTAATACGTGAAGCAAAAAGTTTAGGAACGATTTCAACGTCAAATACACAAACGATGGAGTATGAATTTGGGCACAGTCAAAGTTTATACGGAGAAGAAGTGCCGAGAGATAACATTTTATAATAATAAATACATTAAATTACTAAAATAAACCATTACGCCTACAACCATGCCTTTGACGCACACACGTATATGTTATACACGGATGACACCCGTTATACACGGATGAATACTGAATCGAGAGGGATGTGAGCATCGAAAATGTCAAACAATTAATATCAATTTGTGGAGTTTAGTTTGGTTTTTAAATTATTCTATAGGTAGGATTTTTGTCGACCGCTAGATGTACTGTGATCACCTAGCGGTCAATTAATGTATGATATCTGAATACGGAGGGATGTAATATATGGATCATTTGTCTAAAATAAAGCTATGATTGTTATTTTGAATCAGCATTATCTTATTTTTCTCGGATCCAAAATGTTATCACCGGCCATTTGGTAGACTTGCGTGAGAACAAAGGTCTAACACGCAGGTGCCTTTGAGACATTTTAAATGTTTGTGATGTACATATGACCTACATACACAATATGATATACGAGTTTATCTGATGATGATCCCCGCCAAGACAACACTAATTGCGGAAGGAAAATAACTAAAAAAATTGATCGGCTATGGGGGCGATCTTTCGAGAGATTTTCGAGAGACGGGCTATGAGAAACTACCGACACCTGCATCTAAGACTGTCGATGTACTCTCAAATAGGTACTATTACTAAAACAAAATAATAATCCTTCACTAATTCAGAGCGGGGCGGCTCAATTACGCTATCTCACGTGCTATGCGTCAAGAATGCGTCTTGAGTCGAGGGTGAGCGGCGAGTTCCGAGTATTTCCTCCGGCGATAACAGCCGTACCTGCGAGCTTTTGCACGGCCATGGTATTATGCTGCTAATTTAAAAAGTCTCATAACACAACAGACATGAGAAAGCATTCACTACGCCACTACTTCTATTGTCATCAGAATTAAGATACATGTTCATAGTTAAATATTGACAAAATTTTATTATATTTTTATTTATAGATTGGGAATATTATTATATAAACATATGTTATAAACGTATTTAATTTGTTTTCGGACGGGGAAAAATTTTACAAATGAAATAGATGTTGTAATTTATCTGTCACCTATAATGCTATGATACCTTATCCCACTTAATATGGAATAAGAAGGTAACTAAATTTTAATTTTTTTTTAAACAAATTTCATTGTATTCGAAACAGTAAATACAATATTAGATTGTATAGTTTAGTTTTGTTCATGTTACTAACTGTAAAACAAAAACCAATATTTTTATGTTGTTTTTATTAAACCAAAAACCTAATGACCTATATTTTAAATTCCTATATAATCGCAAAATTTGAGTATACATCGACTCTAATTTTCCTGTCCACGGTAAACTCTAGTATTAAAAAGTTTAATACCTACAAAATGTTTTTACTTGAACTGCCATTTAAACTGCTAATCTTATAGATCGACATTTACCTCTATCTTTATAAGTATCTATTAGATAAATTTTGATTTCTCGCAATTTAGAAGTAACATTGATTTACTTTGTTGTTATTTTAAAATATATTGCTCAATGGTTGCAAGATAGTTCTTGTTTAAGTAAATACTACCTAATTGAACTTTTTGTTTGGAGAAAACGATTTACTTTGTCGGTCAACATTACGTAACCATGGTAATGAACCTAAAATTTAAACATTTATAAATTCAAATGATTTATTTTTGTTGTATTAACTAAGTTCGTAATTTGGTTCTGACCAATTAATAAACTTTAAAAAGTAAATAAATTTAGTATAAGTTTGATTTCTCAAAACAAAATTTAATACCACACCTATTTCTGCTTTATAGTGCCACAGCAGTTCTTGCTGCTGTGTTCCGGTTTGAAGGGTTTGTGTGTGTAAAGGAGACCGATACTTATTCGAGGCGTTCCAACTTAGTCCTCAGGGATAACAACGCATTTGTGGTCGACCTAAGAAAGAACATCAATCCTGTCTTGGGTTGATTACAGATATCCATGGACGGCAGGGAGGGAGCACTTGTCATCAGGTAGACTGCATGCTCGTTTGCTACCTTCCAGTTATAAAAACAATGTCAAAACAGGACACAATCGACTTTAGAATTATTCTTCTTCCAGTTACAAAAGCCCGCAGGTGGCAGTGACAATTTAAAATATAGGTTATCTTTTAATACACTTAAAGATTTCTCCATTCTTGTTCTGTTTGCAACCTCGTAGTAGGAAAATCTTTAAATGTACTAAATATTTGTGGATTTCTTATTGAATTTATTTTATTTTATTTATTTTACACCAAAGATGATAAGTAAAATACAACATTGAAAACATAGCTTATACAAAAGGCGTTCATAACGCTAAACAGCGATTTGAAGTTGTTTGGAGTTTGCAATAAAAGAAATAAATGGATAGAGTAGCATGTGGACATAATTAATAATTATTGATTAATAAATAATAAATCCTATCCCATTCAACTAATGTTATAAATGCGAAAATTTGCGAGTATTTATTTGTTACGCAAAAACCCTTCACGCAAAAACTACCAAACGAATTTAGATTATACTTGATTGATTTAGATTATACTAGTAGTATAGTATCACTGCAATTTATAAACACATATAATATTGAGTAAATTGACCAAAATATAACAAAAAGGGTCAATTAGGTTGGAAAGAGTTATTTTGATGCGCTGCAAAAAAAACAAAAAGACAACGACAAAGAAAAAAAAGACTTATACGAATAAAATAACGCGAGCAAACTCGTAGGCAACAGCAAGTAGAAAAAAGAGACGAAATTAAAAGTTACATTTTACGACGCGTCACCTCTCCGTGACGTGCTCCTCAACTCGGCAGGGCAGGTGCGGGCACGTGACGCAGCCACTCGCGCGCGCACCGCGGACGCAGCCGCTTCGATCGCGTCGATCTGACCGTTTACCATTTGAATTTTCGAACCGTTTACACGAATGTGCTAGTGAGGATACAAACTGAGGATTTTGTGCCAGTGTTTTGTGCTCCTTGTCCAGGTCAGGTCAGTCTTTGTCTTTTATTTGAGGAGTGTATGTGTTTATGGTATGGGTTTAAATTTTGTTGCATTGTCGCGAGGCTGGATTCTTGTGAGGTTAGTGGTAAGCTCGTGAACGTTGGGAACTTTACGTAATATATATATTTTTTAATGATTTAAAAAAATATATTAAAAAAGGCGAAACAAATGATATCGTTTTCTTTTTTCTTTTTATTATTAAAAAAGTAATTGTCGATTTTTTTTATAACAAGTATTCTTGCCAAAAAATTATGTCAATTATTTTTTGTGTTGAAATCACAAAAAAATATTGCTAATTTGTGATTTGTCTTGAAAATATTGGTGAACGTAACTTGAAATAAAAACGTCGTAAGAAAAGACTTCAACGGGCACTGTTAAGACGTTACGTCATCCGGTCTGAAAGAGCTTTAACCGCAAAACCTGAAATACGATGATATCATTATAGTTGGAAACCTACTTCTAACTAATTTCGCGAATATTATGGCAACATACAACGCAATTTCACTAATGATGATGATCCCATAATTGATGTGGGTAATACCAGGAAGTTTAAAATTGATCTGAAGCGCAGGTAACAAATAGAGCAGGTGAGTGAGCAGTGAATAGAGAATTGCGGAAAAAAACATGAAATAGATCCACCCGCTTAGGGTATTTCATATTAGCATTAGTGTATTAAAAGCTTTGAGAGAATAGTGACGTAATATAATAATAAGGTTGAGGATGAGGTCTGTGGTAGAAACATTCTTTTTTTTTTGTTTCATTAAATATGCCATTGATCTCAACATCTAATACTCTAATATTTTAGTGTTAAATAAGTAATATTTTTGGGTAGGTATACAATGATAAGTAATTTCATTCAAAGTTGTTTTGAAATTGAAACCTACGACGAAAACCTACGAGACGCATGTGACAGTACCTATCGTGTACACACTTATCTACGCCTTCCACTAATTGAATAAAACCTAATTACGAATCAAATGCTTAAGTTACATAAAACGATCATGCAGTAACGCAGTGGTGTGATCGCGAGATTGTGTTATGACTTATCATCACGTCTTTGACTTAACAAATCTGTTACGTTGATGTACATATATGTTAAGTCTTAACATTTATTATGTTGAGCGTCTTGGCAAACGTATTTATACATTGCTCCGTACTTAGGTATCTACTAAAACAGCATTGGTCATACTAATTTAGTCAAAGTCTGTGAGATATTGTATCTTGATTGCAAATCGCCGATACTTGTTGATACATAATATATTTACCTATATTTTGAAAGTCGTACATGAAGAATATAAATACGTGATCTTATTCTAATAAAACTCGGCGATGTGTGCTTAATCAGCATACTTATTAGAGACAACTGAATGTAAAATGAATATAAATTCCTATATCGTTATTAGAGCCTATTATTACGTATCTTCCCCATATCGGAGGTCATAAAAGGTGGTAGAACTTTTAACTTAACCTCTGCCTTATAACAGCAATGTACTTGTTGCTGTGTTCTGGCTTGAAGGAAGGAAGGTGCTGGTAGACTCAACATAGATTTGGGTCACTAAGTCCTTACGCCATTAAGTAGTAGTCAATCTATCTTAGTAGTAAATATTATCTATGTTAGTAGTCAATATTACCTTTGATAGTAATCAATATTAGTTAATCGACAATCTTAGTTAGTAGTCAATACATTCTAGGTAGTAGAACATATTTGGTAGTCCTGAACGCTAACTTGCGATTGTTATCGGTTGCATACCGTTTTCAAATATGAACTTAACAAATATCGTCGACATCTACGCTACATACGACGTCAATCAAATTTGGCATTTTTTTTGTCCTAATAACAGTTTAAGACTAATGAAGGGCCTGTTTGTTTTACTCATAAAAACATTAAAATTGTTTTATATTTACCCACGTTTCATTACACTTCTTTGATATCTAATAATGAAAAAGTATTTTGTAGATAAAAACAAATACTTGCCGATATATTGATGTTCTGTATCCGGATTTTATTTGAATTGAAATGGGTGGCATCAAAACAAAACGGGTTTGAGTTGAAACGACTTTTGACCTTGTGGTATACTCGCCAGATTCGGGTACCATATAAATTTATATGGCTTATATTTTGACATTGGCCTTTTACTATAGAATTGAATATACATTCTTCTGTTTTATAGATTTGACAAATTTTTAGAAGTAAAAAAACATTTTTGTTTGGTCGGCGCAACACGTCTACGTTTGTGTGTTTGTGTGAAAAATGTGACGTATTTTAAATTTGTGAGTATTCCGTTTGGCCTACACAAAACAAATGCCTTTGAATTGTATTATGTGTAGACACAGATACATTATTCAACCATAGTCAGGAGAAATACCTTCACATAGATTATCAAAAATTTTTTACCATTACTAGTGCTGCTTCTATCTCATGAAAAAACAAAGGTTGTGACACAAATACCTCACTATTTATAAATGACTTTCTGTTTTTATTCAGTTTACTATATCTTTGATCCTAAGTCACGTTAAATTCAAGTCTTATGAGTTAATTAGCAACTAATTAAAGTTTTAGAATTATTAGAAAGATAAAATATTTATTATCACAAAGCGTCAAAGAAAGTCACTAAATAAAATCCACATTTTGTTACGTATGACCTATGAATCACCTGAATTTCCAGTATCGACGTAACAAACGAATGTTATAGTCATAGCAACTTAGTTTATAACAGGATTAAATATATAATTACTTCTTAACTAATATTACGGTTCTAAAAGTAGGGTTATATTTCAACGCACTGCAGCTTAAAGTATTAATTTGCCACTTACCCAAGTCTGAAGGACCTTTCCGTTTCGTTGTAAACAAAAAGTCTTCTTTTTCAACAAATTTACAAATATTGCCAATATATTTTTGAAATCATCGTTGTTGGAAAAGGACTGCAGATAGTGTTTTACCTTCGTTAGAAGGGGACGGCAGGGCATGCACTTATGTTTCGGCGGTAGGAGTGGTGCAGTATGCGTTTTTGCCGCGGCATTTCTGCACGCTGGAACGTGGTGCAAGTAATAAAATATTTGCGTTTTATTTTTACAATTTTAGTTTAAAAATGTGTCCATTTCATCCATCATATTCGTGTCGTCTAGATCTTGAATCAATAAAAACATGACGTATAACAGGCATTAATTGAATTGAATTAAGATGAATGAGTGAATGATTTACATTTAATTTGGATTTGGTATTGCATACTGAATCAAAAGCAGTAACAGTTTGAATATGTTTATATTTTAATCACATAAATAATACTAACACGGCAATATATCAAGAGAAAATAGTAGGTGCTGCCGTTAAACTCGGAGTCGTTTAACAATTACTTAGAGTTAAAAAATAATTAAAAAATGACGAAGTAAAGTCATTTTGTATAGATTTGTCACACTGTAAGTAATGATTAAACGTGGAGTCTAACGACCACAGCTATAATTTTCTCCTGAAATCTTTTCGCATCGCGCTCACTTACCGCAGTCGTTCATGACTTGGACGGCTACATTAGGCAAAGCGCTCACTGGTCGGCCTTCGTTCGACCGGTTGCGCCCGCTTACTTTCGAGTTGCACCTATAGAGGTATTTCGGACAAGCGCTCCGTAAACAATGTTTAGCGCCATTAAATCAACTAATGAATTGAGTATACGTTAGCTAATTAACTGGCCCTAGTATCGGTGGTTGTGAAGTATTATGCATCGGTGTTGAGATTTGTTGATCATCTTGAAGTTCCAGCAAGTTGGCGGGCTGATAACATAGAGACATTTTTTTAATATTATATAACTTGTACTCACGATCAAGCGCTTTTTGTGTTGCAACCAACACCCGTACTCGTTATATGATATAAAAATGAGTACAATCCGCGAGGACATTCGTTTAAAATCATAGATATAGTAAAGATAACAATGTCAATACCAACATTACATATTACACAATTGTAACAGTACATTTTTAAAATCGATGAACAGAACACGGTAGATCATAATGTGGTCTCTCTTGTAGGTAGACATTTGACTAATTATCTCATTATTTCTACATATACTTATACAAATATACATACATATAATAAATCTCAAAGTAATTGCTGTCTGTGCATGAAATATATCTAAGAGAAAACCATTTTTAGAGGTCTTTATAAAAGAATAGAACCAAAAAATATATATTTTTGGAATTTTGCCGTTTGTGCACGCTAATCTCAGAAACGGCTCAGAACATCCGTTTTTAATGGCGTTTTACTAATTTATTGTGGTAAGTTTAGTGTTTATTTCATAAAAATCGATTCAAAAATAAAAATGCGGACATGAGGAGGCGGTACGAAGTGCGCCGAGTCAGCTAGTTATAAATAAAATTTCGCAGCCTCCAAATAAAGGCTTAAAAGAAAATAGGGTTAAAAAATTATTTTCTGCACATAATGTGTAAAAAAGGACAAGTAAACGAATTATCGTTCATTTTTATTATATGAGAAGTAACAACGATTTATTAAATAACATATCTTACATGTACATAAACAGGTATCTATTATACTTAAATTATTCTAACTTATCTAATAAAAAACTTGCCCACAACCAGTTCATTTTAATACAGTATTAGTTAACTTACATAAGTCATAATTTCAAATTGCCATATCAACTTCAAGTCGTTGGTCTCATTTCAATCGTAACCAAAAACTGAAAGTTATCAATTGCATACATTTTTTTTCCTCATTCGCTCACCAGATGTTGTTGCAACTATACACCCAACCTTTCACTGTCCTGACGATTTGAGCCGAAAATACGACAAATTACAATCACTCCACTGTATTGGCAATGAGAATGAATAGCCAAGTTAAATGTATAGTAGAACAAATGTTCCACGTGAATCAAGAGATAAAAGCGCTAACATAACAAAATTAAATGTCTGCAATTTCGTATGCAACACATAACGAGTTTTGTTAATCAAATATGATTTACGAACTCTATAGAATATGTTAAGTCAAGTAGTTTTAGGCTATAGGAAAATTGAATCGGAAACCTTATTCTAATATATGTAAATGTTAAATGTTTTGAAGGTGGTAGAACCTTTCACGGTTCGACTGCGGAGGCACCACCGCCACACCTATTTCTGCCTTATAACAGCAGTATTATTGCTGCTGTGTTCTGGTTTGAAGGGTGT
>DWNJ01001400.1:0-12144 GCA_018250275.1 Udranomia eurus
AGGTGTGGCGGTCGTACCATAGTCGAACCATAAAAGGTTCTACCACCTTCAAAATTATATGACTTTAGCCCGGCATTGGCTAAAATGGTCGCTAAAGCTTCCATAGCTTTGAGGGTATGTAGATCGTATACAACAATTGTGTATGTATGTTTAATAAGACAGCAACGTAAGCAACAACGATCGTCGAAATATAAGTGTCTTAGAATTGACAGCTTCGCTACGCGCTTTCTAAAGCACGGAAGCTAGCACGCAGGCTTTTTTAAACTTATCAATACATACTCTAGTAATTCTGTTAACCCCTCCAGTCTCGACAGCTTGTGTTAAGAGTGGGCTCACGTCAATAGTGCAGTGAGGATCGAACCCATGACCTCTCGATCGTAAGACCGACACACTACCCATTGGGCTATTGCAGCTCGCAGGCATTATACCACTAGTGGTCCCATTTATCGGAAAGCCGACGGCATGTTACATAGCAACGCACTGCTCCTTGTTCACGACGAGCGGTGGCGTGAAGCGAGACTCGTGATGTCTTTAATTTTCATAAATAAAAGCCCAATAATTAAGTGCTACACTAAGGTTGAGTTCTCGGCTCATTTGTTGAAATGGTATCTGGCTGCGAAGAGGGTCATCAATTCGAGCACTTAGCAACGCACTTAGCTTGCTGTTGCATTTTCCGCACATAACTCTGTGGGGCCGTTAGCTACTATTTATTGATGTGAAATGCCCGATAATGGAGTGGTGGCTGAGTTTGTAACGAAGTTGTAGTTGGTTATGTGTGCAGGATCAAAGTGGAGGCTACTACGTTAGGAACCTTTGTGTATGAAACAGGTCGAACGCCCTAAGCGTTAACAAATATTTTAGGTCTAGATCTTCCAGTCTAAAAATACACGCCCCGCTAAAGCTTTTATTCACACATGCATTTTTTTATAAACCAATCATCTATTTCGATATAAAGGACCAAGGACGCAAACTGCCCGTTTTGTTGACGCCAACCCTTGCATAATTAAGTTGGCAAGTCATACAAGTGATGCATTCGCATCATTTTAAATTTGTCTGCCGCTGAGGACTAATTTGGAAAGCTTTGTTAACAGTATTTCCTCCAATCAGAACACAGTAGCAGCGACTGCTACTCTAAAACCGTAATAGATGTGGCGGCGATTCCTCTGGAACAGAAGCGTGTTTCTGTCTTCTTCATCAGCCAAATCAATGTATCAATACTGGATTTTAGGTAAGATTCCTGTACGCAATGAATTGCAATAGTAATCGGAAAGTCGAGATATAAGGTCGCCAACTTATTGTATGTAGAATGTACATGTTTATCTAATTATACCATGGTATATCATGGTATACAAAAGTTGGCAGTCCGAATGCATTTTTTTCACACGACCAATTCGTACGTCACCATCAGTCGACTAACACGGAAATCGTGGTAGTTGGGACATGTGGAAATTCATAATCAGCATATTTATATACGATACATTAATGCGCCATGCAGGAGAGCATGCGACTCGATTTATGCGAACATTTTTATATGCGGAACCCGTGCGGTAAACGTGAGACTTGAACGCAATAGCGTGCATAATAAAAACTCCACTTTCGACCAAAATTTTGACGAGACTACACATTTTTTGCATTTGCTACATCGCGCGAGGCAGAAATAGCGGAAATGAAACTTCGTTCTTCAGTGAGTAGTTAAATAGAGTAGAGATGCTAAGTAGTCACTGTAATCAACCCAAGTCAAAATCGAAGTTCTTTCTTAGGTGTACCACTGAAGCCATGCTACAACTGATTACTAATGTAGAAGACCTCGGTTAAATTATATCTCCCTGATCACACCCTTCAAACTAGAACACAGCAGTAAGAACACGGCTATTAAAATATGTAGGTGGGGCGGTGGTGCCTCCGGAGTCGAACCACGAAATGTTCTACTACGATAAACTGCGAGAATTATGTTATAAACGAGAAGTATGTTATAAAAACTATTGTAAACTACTTTGACAAAAACCTAAACATCTTCCCTCTACAATCATAATCCTTGAAATCAAGCAAACAGGATCACTTAAGGGCAGCACTGTGGTATCTACTATCCTAATCCATTACCCATAAATAGTGTTATAATTTGTAAAATATCTACGATACACGTCAACAAACCTCGCAAAGTCCGGACTAAACGCGGACTCCATTCCCCAGCGCTTGTATGTTATAATATAATATTAAAATACCATACATCAGATTCAGGGGTCTATGTGGACCATTCCGATATAACGGTTGTCTGTTAGTTTATCGCAATATTATGGACACTTATTGTGGGCATGGCGTGTCTCGTTGAAGGCATTACAGATGGGCTGTAACGTCGCCTTAGAGCGTGAATTATCACGACACTAATATATTGTCATATTGACGATGGATTTTAAACCAACCATTCCGGTTGATATGCGTGCGCGCCGTAAAGCAACAAATTTGCGGCGTCATAACTGGGTAATTGCCTATAAATAAAATTAACGCTCCAGCCCAGCGTGGCAAGCCAGGTCCTTCGGAGACTCGTGAGATATTGAGTGTATCGAGTAGCTTACGTTTCTGTCCGGGACTTTAACTTTAACTTTTTACGGCATCCCAATGGTTAGGGCGATGGACTTGATAATCTACAGATCCTGGGTTCGATCTTCACTATTGTACTACTGACATGAACCCACTCCTAACATAAGCGTTTGAGCTGAGCTGGAGAGATTAACAGAATTAATAGTATCGGTAGGCTAAATGCATGCATTACCGACATATTTACTTGAGAGTAAAATAAATATCTTTTGTTTTTTGTATCTATGTTATTATTTTTTAAAATGATAATGAAAAAACAACAGATAATGCATCTACATATTACTATGTATCATAATAGAGGAGTAAGTGCGAAACAGGAACTTGAAATCTCAACTAGACAGGTCCCAGTGTGTGGGTTCATGAACAGGCACTTAGATAAGTACAGAATCGCACAAACAACGTATAGACATATCTAAATTCATTATTATTTTTAATTCCTTAACTCGACTTGTATTTAATACCAATAATATCAGTACTGTTAACCCCTTCAATTCGAAGATTTGTCTTAGGTGTTTGTTCACATCAGTAGACAAAAGGTGACACGAACTGTGCTACTATTTTGAGAGGATGTGGGTTACAGACAAGGTGGCTTACATTTGTTTGTGTTTTCTTGATATATTGAAGGTATATAAGGCATATATCTATATTTAACCTTTTACAGTTCGACCACCACGGACCACCGCAAAACGAACGTCTTAGTTTCGCTTAACAACATTCTTAGTAAACGTTACACTATCACGCTACACCGTCCGCTCGGATTCGGACCTTGCTTCATCCTTGCGATATCCTAAACCCACCAATCAAAATTCGAACCCGGACCACCGATCCAATCACGAGAGTTTCGCTTAACATATACCGCGCCATTATGCACGCTAGCCCACGCACTCCTGACCAGCAGCCACTAAACAGCAGCGCTTGACAATTGTATCGAGGTATTTGTTATTGACCGCTTCCGGTTTCCTCTGACAACGCTTATTTATGCCGCCACGCTCAGCGCCTATGGAAACTGCGAACCCTTTTAGAGAAATTAAATTTGAACATAAACTTACGTTTTACAATAAAATAGTGAATTGTATTAAGTGCTTCAGCGTCTACAGAAAATGCGGATCTTGTACAGGCAAAATTCTATTTCAGGGAAATTAGATACATGTCTGCAATGAATGTCCAAAGAGTGCTATCTATCTACGATAAACCTTTTATGATTTTTTATGAGATAAACAAAAAAAACCTTTAATATAAATGAACTATCCGTGTGGATGAACTAAGGTCTGTTAAAATTTTACTGTCGTTTTGAGTCTTATAACGATTAATTTCCATATTAATACACTTAAAATATCACGTTTTCTATGAAACGAATGACAATCTAAATCGCGAGTTCGAAACGCACCACTATAATGAACCAATAGGTTTAGGGGTTAAGCTTAGGGTTAAAAATATCTAACATGAATCCCCCTAAGCTTAATTATCTAACCTAAGGCATAATGACATTGCTAGTATCAACACAGGATAATAGTGATTATATATTTTTTAATGTCACACAAGAAATGTATCGCATCACATCAAATACATACCAGAAAAAGATATGATTTAGTTAAGCCGGTCCGTGTTAAGAACCGTATCAGTGTTGAATTGAAAAGTGTTAAATAACAGAATTTGCGTAAGTACCATACATAAAAAATCTAAGCTGTCGAACTAACACTTCTCAGTCAATCTGACACGGCTCAGCGGAGTCATACAACAAAAAAGAAACCAGTTTCACACAATCAGATACAAATAACGTAATGACGATAGCGATAGTACAGTTATGGTCGCCGGGCGCCGCGCGAGGAACGCAACTAAGAACGAACGACATGTGCACACATGCACGCACGCACAGACGCACGCGCACGTACGTGTTCTTCCCGTGTTCATCAGAGATATGTAACAGAGATAGTTCGTAGGACAGGTATGAGAAAACTTGCTGGTGGAGATCGCAGGAGATCGCATGAGTTCGAAGTTAAGCAGAGTTGGGCGGATCGTAAATGATCAAAGTTAAGCAAAATCGAATAGTTTGTAATTGATCAAAGTGAAAGAATGTCGGAGAGGGAGGAGATGATAAAAGTTAACCAAAGTTGGACAGATCGTGAAGGGTCTTGGCAAAGTCGGGTTCAGTCGGGATTTAGATAGACTTAAATATGTTCCCCTATTTTTAACGTCCCTAACTTTACTTAAACGTCGCACTTAAACTTAACTTCCGAACTTAACTTCTTTTAACGGCTTATAATATAGTCATTTCTTTATATTCTAAAAACTTTTATTACAATCTCAAGTCAACGTTAATGGAGCGAAACAATAAAGCAGTCCATTAATTGACATTCTATAATTCAAAGTATGTTAAGTACTGGAATACTTGTCCTCCGAGAAAGGTATATAACTGTACAGCAGGCATGCAGTGTCGGTGCACAATAGGTAAGTGCCCTATCTCACGATACGGTGCGTAGTACCTACGGAATAGACGAGCTGTGATAGCCCAGCAATTAAATGCCGGCCATGGTCCAGGATTCAAATATAAGCGACAAGCGGCAATAGCCTAATAGGCTTCGATCGAGAGGTTCGAGTCTCACTCCCCCATATCTATTGTTAAATGTGAACCCACTCCTTTGGGCTTAGCTGGAGAGGTTAACAAAATACCTAGTATATATTGACATGCTAGTAGTTTTGAAGGTGGTAGAATATTTTACGATTCGACTCCTACACCTATTTCTTTCCGGGAGACATACTTAATCGAAGCGTTCCGACTTAGTCCTCGGGGAGCAACACATTTGTGGTCGACTTGAGAAAGAACTTTGATCCTATCTTGGGTTAGTTACAGATGTACATGGGCCGCAGTGACCACTTACCATCAGGTGGGTTGCATGCTCCTTTGCTACGTACCTACCTGCAAGGATCAAAGTTCTTTCTTAAGTCGACCACAAATGCGTTGCTACCCCTGAGGACTAAGTCGGAACGCCTCGGCTAAGTATGTCTCCCTGACACACCCTTCAAACCACAACACAACAGCATGCATACTGCTGTTATAAGGCAGAAATAGGTGCCTCCGAAGTCGAACAGTAAAAGGTTCTATCAAGAGTCTTTCACTCTGAGTTACCTTCCAGACAATTATACTTGAGTCTCTCACATCCACCACTGAGCAGTCTCTTATTAATGAAAGCGTTCTAATTGCGAATTCTAAGGGCGACATTCTTTTAACATCTGCCCTTTAATAAATTCCCTTGCATAACAAAGCCAGTCCCGAGATCGGACGATACTGCGTGTCTTACAGTTACTTCGCTTGCTAGCCTTTGTGCTAGACAGGTTGTATCTATAGATTCACATGTAGAGAATTTAGTTTGGTTGCGGGGCTCTAAAACAATTTCTAAGACTGTCCGGTAGATCGGACGATACTACGCGTACCGTTAGCCTAAGTGTCCCATAGTGTGTATGGGCCTTTATATCTTGGCTAGAGTCTTCCTATACTTGGACATGGTGACTTGTGTCGCTGGATTGTTATGTTCGCGCTATTTGATTTTTGTTTATAGTCGACGACCGAACATCAGTCGGACCGCCTGATGGTGAGGACAACTCTTTGTAGGTACTCTGTTTTTTATTTGAAAATTAAACTTTATCTGTATAGACAAACCACTGATAATTATACGACACGTGTCGTTAGCATGTTGATTACGCACCCATGAGATTATGTCGTACCAAACGGCGCTATAAAAGTTTTCACTTCAAAATTCGATCACTGTACACAAGTACATGTGTTGCTGGATTCACTAGTAACAATACGACGGTTGCTACCCGATTGTTTAGTAGATGACCGATACTGCGTGCCGCACCGTTAGCACACTTGTAGCGGAGAGAATATCTGTTTTACTTAGTACCACGCGTGTAGCTAGAATATATAAATGTACTTACTGTAGTTCACAATTGAATATGGTAATGGAAGTTGGACAATTTACTTTACAAAGCTCCTTAAGTATCTAATTGTTCCTTATTAAGTTAAACAAAAAGTATATAGGATTAGAAAACTTATAAAATATTTTTCGTCAGTCGTTTTGTATAAAAATATGTGAGTTGGTAAGCGAACATAAGGCAAGTAAAAATAATATGCTTTTGAATTAATAAACACGAAATTTTCTTCATTTTATTGAGAATTTTTTACCCATAATGACTTAGTACTAAAGCCAAGATAGCAAAACTTTCACAATAATTCTTACACTTTAAAACCTTATATAAGGTTTTAAATTGTAAGTAATCATTCGTAATCATGCGTATACGTATACTTTACCATGCTACTACTACGATCTATAGCACTATATTATTACTTGTAAAGAAAAATACACAAAGAACACAAACGTTAAGTCCCCGGGACTAAGAAACCAATACGCCATTATCAGCCCCTCAGTATCGAGATGCGCCTCAAACATATTCGTATTAACGTTACAGTAACTTAATACGGCGTTAAATAACCGTGTGTGAGGTCACACGTTAAATCTATCGCTCGCCGGTAAATCTATCGCCAGCTGGTAAATATATCGCTGGCCGGTAAATAGGCGATGTACGCACATATTTCTGTGATAGCGATCAGCTCGAATTTACAGTAACGACTTTCTTACACTCGCCCGACGCCGCATACCTTATCTTTTGTTTTTTTTTTATAATTATTAATGAGTCATTATTGGAATATTCTGCTATATATTTGTTGTAGAATACAGTATGCAATCAGAGTGTAGATAAAGTTGCTTACAGGTTTTGGGAATTTTATACTAGGTATTTGCACCTGCTCCTGTAAAAAAAACACTTAAAGCAAACATTTTACAGGGCAGCGTTTTTACCTTGATTAATAAAATTTCATAAGTATTCCGTTTTCATTTAAATTCTCGTGATTTACAATTTGACCTAGCTTTTTTTACTTTTCATATAACTAATTTATAAATCTGTAAATATATCTGTAAATTTAAAGCTGTGGAATTGAAATATTAGTAGAAAGCTAGAGTTATTAGCGATCATTTGACGCTTTTTCTTAACTTATAGACTATTTTTGGACATATTTGTTACTGTTACCTTATAATACGTACCAAATATCCCAGAAACATGTCCGTAACAGACAATGAAGCCGCACATAATTCTCTACTCCCATTGATCTACCAAATTCCTATAGATTAAGATAACAGCGCCATTAACG
The DNA here is from genome assembly GCA_018250275.1 of Udranomia eurus. Lineage (NCBI taxonomy): Eukaryota > Metazoa > Arthropoda > Insecta > Lepidoptera > Hesperiidae > Udranomia > Udranomia eurus. Next base: position 7,802 of record DWNJ01001400.1, read on the forward strand.
AATAGTCGTACCGCTATACATTGTGACCGTATCTTATCAGTTATCATACAGGACCGGACCGGACCGAAGTAAAGTTATCGAATTAGCCCGCACTTATCAGCGGTGTCTATCTGCTACCGAACGATCTGCTCGCATTTGGGGGTAATTGACTCCATAATGATAATCCCTGCGGCTACTGTTTAGATACTTGTGGTCCGAGTAATTTGGCAACTTCGCAGTAGACGTTTGTATGATTGTATCTTTGCCAGTTTTCACATCGAATTTTTATCTGTACTTTATTTTATTTATACGCAGCTTGGATGTAAAATTTATATATACGTAAGGTGAGGTGATATTCAACAAGCAGACAATTTTGGATTTAACTGTGTTCCTGTTAACTCTTATCTCATTACCGAAGTATATCACAATCACCATAGTATGTTGAGAATCAAGTACTCTATTTATAAAGTATAATTTGTTACATATATCAATGTTCAACACCTACATAACACTGTTTGATCTAATAAATAACAAAATAAGGAAAATGCATATTTGACAATTGGCCTAAAATCCTCAAAGGCAGAGCATAGCAAGTCTCTATACCAATGACTTAATCACAAATTAATAATAGAACGTGGATCCCAATCCACGCGCAAGAAATTATATGCAAAACCTACGACATAATGTAACTATAAATTAATAACAATTACGCACTAGCCTATGTAGGCCACAATCTGCAAACCAGTTCCGATTAACACAATATTTATCTTTCCACGGCAATATAAACAAGTCGGCAGTAAACGCCCCGATCATAAGGTGAGGCTTTCTCTGCACCTCACTGATGCAGCTTTCTACTGAGATTTAGCGTTCAATTAAGGAAACGACCTTAGCTTCGGTTCGAGACAAATACGAGGCGGTGAGGAAGCTCAGCGTCGTGGCTTGTGTAGAGCACAGATGATGCAAAAATGTAGACAGCTCGGGGAATAGCCTTTGGCACTTCAATTGTTAGGTTTTCGTTTTATAAAAATGTGAGGTAAGAGACGAGCATGCAGTGTCCTCAGTGTTGAGTGGATACTACCGCCCATGGACATCTGTAATCATACCCAGAGTCTTAGGTCGACCACAAATGCGTTGCTACCCCTGAAGACTAAGTTGGAATCTCTGTTCTACCACATCTTTACTACTTTAATTATAAATGACAAATAATGCACAAAAAATATTGTGTATCTAATTAAGCCGCCCAATTGTCTAATGCGAATTTCAGAACTGCACTATAACTCTTATATGATTTACCTAACGTGGAAGAGAAAACACCAGCCATCGTTTCTGCTAAGTACTACTTAAACGCAGTAATTAAAATCTTACGATAAGCTCCAGACACCTCAGGATTTCTATGACAACGATAAACCTAAACCTATACGACAACCAGACCAATCTCAATCAAAAATGATGTTTCGATCGTGCATAAACCAGCATTAAGTTAGCACCCTCGATCAACATTGTAAGTTTAATATGACGATTAGTTCAAAGTTTATCTCGCTGACCGGCAACCAGTTGCGAGAACAGATCTCAAGATGCAACAGCTTTCTACTGATATCGTATCCCATTTACACCTAATCGACCTCGGGGTAAAGAATATTGATAAGAATACATGGGAAGCTTTGTAAAGATGTGTGCACTCGTCGAAGTGTATGGACAATTTTGTTTTCTACGTTTTTAAAGGTGGTAGAACCTTTTACGGTTCGACTCCGGAGGCACCGTCGCACCTATTTCTGCTTTACAACAGCAGTGTTCCTGTTGCTGTGTTCTGGTTTGAAGTGGTCAGGGAGACATATTTAACCGAGACGTTCCAACTTAGTCCTCAGGGGTAGCAACGCATTTGTGGTCGACCTAAGAAAGAACTTCGATCCTGTTTTGGGTTGATTACAAATGTCCACGGGCGGCAGTGACCACTTGCCATCAAGTGGACCGCATGCTCGCTTGCAGCTCTGCTTCTTGTCTATTGCTTACTCAGATGTCCTAATAATTTCTTTTACATGTTTATTTGGAAATCATACTTATTTGGTAATATTTTTTATAGCAACATTCACAATTCAATAGACTTCTAAAAAGAAAAATAACAGTTTTTTAATACAAAGTAACAGGTTTTAAAGTAACCGCGGAACGATACTCTTATCAGTTGTAAAGAAATCCTTTACCTCGTATTTTTTACTCAAAGTCATTCCTATGATTTGCAGTAATAAGTACTGTAAAGATAAATATACAACAAACAAATTTAATGAATATTTATTCTTATATACATCAGTCATTCGTTCAATATTCTTAAGTAATTATTTTCCTCAATTGCTATCATCAGAGCTGGTCGGAAATTATATTATTAATACATGAAGCAAAGAGTTTTGGAATTATGTTTACGACAATTAGACAGCATCATACTGACACACACTTAGTATTTGAAGTGCTTAATAAAGTGCCTAGTGCCTTTTTTGTTTGCTAACATAAAAAGGAAAACTCGCATATAAAATAGGTAGACGACTGAGAATTCAAATAAACGGTGAATCGCCGAGGCAGAGATCGTCGAATAGTTTGCACGGTATTTAATTTGCGCGGAGAAATAGACCGCTAGTAAATTATGTAGACTCAATAAGCTTTCGTTTAAATATTTAGTCTGTTTAATATTCTTAGGTCGAGTATTAAGGGAACAGAATGGTTTTATAACGTTTTTGTAACATTAAGTATTCGAGCAAGTGGACTGCATTCTGATGGTAAGTGTTCACAGAATCTACTCTATGTAGATCTCCGTATTAGGTTGGGTAAAACCCCAGCGGTGCTATCCATAAGAATTAAGTACGATTGCGTGAAACACACGTACAATACAGATATTACGGGAATATAAAATAAGTAAGGGGAATAAATAATCTATATATTTGTCTATTATTCCGCCCTGTAGTAACGCAGTGGAAAACCATCGGTTTCGTCGGTTGGAGCCCTACATAACCTTCCTTCGGCCTCGTGGCCGGAAGGTATCCATTTCGAGTCTGACATAAAAAAAAACGATAACCCACCCTATAATTAATATAATTTTGATTCGGGATTCTTCTTTATTTTTATTTGACAATATTCTAATTGCAGTATCTGTCTCTTTCGTTTTCATATTTTTGAAATACTATTAACTCCATAAAAACTTTTATCAAAGCTCGCTTTCCCTCACAGACGATTAAGAATTTAAATAAACGGTAAGCTACTGAGGTACTACCTTTAGCAGTAGAGTATTTAATTTGAGCGGAGACATTGCATCGTTGAATTACGCTGAACTTAATATGTTTTCTTTTTCATATTAAAGTTATTATGTTTGCTCTTGAAAGGAAAATTGTTCTCTTGAAACTCTTTGATTCGAATATACTAATTTATTTGTTTGTGTGGAACTTTTTAATTGTCATGTATTGGTTTCCGAGATAAATTTGTGTTATGTATCCACCATTTACTATTATATTTTAATATGCTTAAGTATTTTAAATACTATGTTTTATAATTTAGTTATATATTTTTCCTAGATAAATTAATTTTAAACTGTTTTGGGAACAAATATATAGGTTTTGTTTGTAATTTGTATGTTCCAACTATAATTATAAATGAAAGTGCATTTTTTTTATTCTTTTGACCAAATTTTTTGCACGAATGTAGCTAAAATACGAAATAGAACATAAATAAAATAACAATAATCATGAATTACAGTAATTGTTATTTAGTTTCAGTAATGCATTTAATTAATAATAAAAAAATACTCACGAAATGTTACCTAAATTTATTTATTTCTATTTTCTATCCTACGAATATAGGATAACCTTTAATATCGGATCCATTTTAAAACAATTTTCAAGCGGAACCCGGGCCAAGCTTTCTACGTATAAATGACAAATCATCGAGGCATTCTTCTGAATTGTAATGTAGACAAACAATAGAAATACACCAATGTTGCATTGTTTTTGCAAAAAAACGCCGGACGTGTCGTGGGAACAAAGAGCTAATACCACATTTTAATTCCAGCCCCATTCATAGTGCAGGGACCTGCCATGTTTTACTGAAAGCGATCTATTGAAAAATAGCGATATGGATTGTTTTGCTCAACAAAAAACATTATAACCCGTTGTTCATATCGGACGGTTAATGAGAATTCCACCGAGCTGCAGACAATAGGTTTAGTTCGCCAGAGACACACAGATGTGTTTCGTGTCGTGATGTCATTTTTATCGTATAATATGGGGTATGTGATTGTAGACTGAACAACCATTTTCCGATGTTTAAGAATTGTAATCTTTACGAATAAATTAAAGTGATTTAGAGTAAGTATCTTTTGATAAACT
>DWNJ01001401.1:0-12142 GCA_018250275.1 Udranomia eurus
AATTCATTTGGTTCTGTCAGCTTTAGATTACATATTGTACCTATACTTATATACTTTGGGTTGTTATTAATCATCACCAAACATTTATAAATAAAAGTTGTATTTGAACACAGATCTAAACAATAAATATGTTACTCTAAGAAATCTAAAGAAAATATTGATTATATTCTGCTCTCTACCTTTTCTCAAGACGTACTTTTCATTCATTAATCGTCACAATATTTACGGAAAATATTACCGGCCTGTTTTTAATTAAACTTACCCAGTCCCCGAATTAATATTTTCATTCCCCTTCTATCCCGTTAATTAAGCAAGACCTCGGCACTCGAAACAATTCATTATGCAGCCAAAATAATAATGAACGGCTTAACGCTAACTAGTGGGGATCTCACTAGGTATTATTACTGTATATAAAGTAGTTATAGATAATAGAAACATTGACTAAATAGATATTATATAATATTCAGTTGACTGATACTAACATAAATAATGGGAAAATGTGTTTGAACTTAGCAAATCATGGAAATAAAAATAAAGTCCGTGATATTTGAATTATCGAAAGCAAGAATCAAATGACTCTAGATTTGAACAATTTCGGGAGTAAATCAAAATCAATCATTTAACGCTAGACTGAATAAACAAACGAAAAAACTCTACCAATTGAATGGATAATATCTATCCAAAAAAACACCTCAACATTACCTCACGATATAATACATAACATCTTATATCTAATTCAACCTAACTGTATATCAATTGAAATGGTTCAGTCTACATACTACAATATTTATATTATACCTAACGTTTGTAAAGACACGTAAGTGCCTACATAATCTGCCAATTAGAGAACTCTCCCATTTATCGATGAGTTGTTGAGGGGTGAATTCTGTAATTTAATTCCAATGAGGGGAAACCTCGACTGAAATATACTATGAAGGAATATATCGTACACTCTAATGATCCGTATATGTTTGTGTTATTTATATATGTTACGTTATAGACAAGTGAAGCACAATTCTGACCACCTTCAGGCTTTAATAAAACATACATCATTCTCATCTACTCTAGAAGATAAAATTCGACTCTTCACTACATTTAGACCTTATTTAACGTTTAGAGAAATAAGCTATAAAGTATCTCTGTTCTCTGGTACCCATTTCTATTTATAAAAGCAGCGTTGACTCTATTATTCTTTCGCTTTGAAAGGATTAGAAAAGTATACAAACGTCTTTGTGACACTCTAAATAAAGGTTAAAAGATAGTAATGAAATGAAATAATAGTAAAATGTACATTCTACTGTGTTTAATTTTACTCTACTCGCAATTAGAATTAACTTTTTATTTTATTATAAACACAATTACACAATTTTAAAGTACAATAGTCAAAAGAAATACGATAAACTTCAACTACAGTCAGTATGTTACTCAACATAAGTAGACTAGTAAGTAGATTACCCATAAGCCGGCCACTGACACGAAAGTTTCTAGAATTACGAGTGGAAGTCATGACTCCAATTAGTGTCAGATTGTTATAGGAATTTCAAAAGATTTATACCGATACGATTGCATTAATAATTGTTGAAGAGAATTTTCAATAGTTAATCTCTTGGTTGGTGTATAATTGCAGAGTAGTAGAACAGAAACTCTTTGAGGTATAGGTTGCTTCTAAATAACTAAGTGGAGGTAAATGAAGATTTTTGAACTGTCGATGATGTTTTGCCTGCACTGTTTTTTATGACATTTTCATTCTTTCCCGGATTACAATTTTTACTACAAAATATCATCTAGTTCGATTTAGAAAACGTCTCATCATTTGAACAATAAGACGATGCACGTTAAATCACTAGTGGACCAAACGCAACTATTTAAGTGGTACCACAGCTCCAGTATATTTAGTCCGGGGATGAAAAGTCACCCTTTTAAATAAAAGTTAGGCGAGGAATCATCCGCAAAAGGGTGTCGCCATAGGATGAGTCGACGAGTTAAAACTAAAAACAATATTTTCGTCATATTAAATTAAACACACATATAGATTTTCCAGTTTAAAAATGCACCAACTGAACAAAATTATTTTAATGTGTGAGAGTGTGTATTTATTATAATTATTTTCTAGTATGTGTGGGCTATTCAAACTCGGACTCGCTCGTGCGACTCATTGGTCAATGAGTCGGGCGATCTATCATGTTCAGAAATTCATGTAGCGAATGCATGAATTTTATGACACTAAACGTCTACTATTCCCTAGTTGGTCAACAAATCTGGTAGATTGCATCATTTGTAGTTTTTATTATTGGTTTATAAAAAGTTGCATGTGTGGGTAAAGACTTTGGTGGTGCGTGCATTTTTATACTACATGATCTATACCAAGCGTTTATTCAAAACTATTGAAAATACAGTTAGTAAGTTTTCTCACAAATAAAGTTAAGACAGAACTCAGCATGAATATTAACGAGACCAGAGGCTGATAGGCGAAGGTTTTAAGCTACTTTGAGGTGACGCAGCCACCCAATTTTTTGTCGGAGTTAATTAGGGTCAAACTGTCTTTGATAGGCAATTTGATTCAAGGGCTCTTTAATAAAGATTGATGAAAATTAGTCTTCATAATGGATAAAAAGTGTTTATGTTAAGTATTACATTTTAGTTAGGTGATTTACTAGAAAAACTATTCAGTTCTCTGTTTTAACATTTACAGTTTCTCTAAGATTGGTTTAATGGCTAGTTCTATTAATATTAAGCAATTGTCGCAAAATAAAGGCGGTGTTAATGCGATGCTATTTCTCTATTGTTATCCTTCCTTATGGTTAAAAAATATGTTTATGCTAACAAAGTGAAATGCTACACTTTACTCAGTATAGTCATTTAAAGCTGCCTGTTACCTTTTACATTTATCTTAACGTAGTTGTAGTAACGTCATAGTGGTCAAAATAATTTGAAAATAATTTAGAATGTATACTTTTCATACACCCTTAAAAGGTATACAAAACAATACTGATAAATAATAAATAATATAATTGATGTTATAGGAATACTGAGATTCAATAGAAATCAGTATCGTAAGATAAGATTGTTAAATATATGTATATTATAATAAATTACAAACCTGAAACTAATCTGAAGCACGCACGCACCAGAGACCAATAATGAAGGATCGGTCCAATTTAACTAGAGCCCTAAAACGAGCGCAATTTTAGGTTTTATTAGTCACAAAACTTTATTCTACGTAACGATGTTCGGGACTGTTGTAGCCAGGAGTACGTCCTCCCCTCGTGGAGTCTCGCACCGTACTGACTGATTGTCTGTCGTGGTGTTCGTACTAACCGACTCAATATTCTCTACCCTGCTACGTCTTGCCTTCCATATACGCGCTCATCCGATTCGAACACTATACATCGCTGTGCTATACACAACTATAACGTGTTGGAGTCGTGTCAAACCGCGCAATGGATAAATAATAACGAATAGATTCGTGTGCGATAAAATCAGCTGTCAAACCGTTGGTAAAAGCTTCCTTCCGTTTTCTATTCCTCCCCTTGATACCTCCACGAGCCCTGTGCTTTAACTTGTACTACCTGTCTGCAGAACGTAGGCTTTTCATAGAGCGAAGCTCTTCTACGCCCGTAGGCGCGTTTTAGACCATTGAAGAGTTAATTAATTTGAATAACCTCAACGTTATCAAGTGAAAAGGCTTTTTCTACATAACGCTTTGTAGAACCAGCTTTTAAAATATCTCTTTTAATTTAGTCGTTAATTAGATACAAATTTCTTTAGAAATTATTTTGTTCGATCTTTGAAGGTTTTTCATGAATACCTACTCGTTTTGTTAAATAATGCTTAGTCTGTAATTAATTTTGCTTTAAAAAATATTTTTCTGAATACAATGTTCAGCATTTTTAGGTCTTAACTTTATATCTTCAAGTCATTAATTATTTTCAAGTGAGTTTTTTTTAAATAGATTTTTGTAATAAATTCATTATTCCATCTCTGATCTCGACCGATTTTAAGATCATTTCATACGCAGCGTAGAACCCTTTCTTATTTTGTCTTTTATGAACAACTAGCTTTTGCTCGCGGCTTCGCCCGCGTGGAATTTGATCTGTTACATAAAGTTTCGTATCAGACCATTTTAAATAAATAATTACAATATTATTAACCATAAGGTACCTCAAAAATTCAGGTGTCTAACTGACGAAAGTCCCGTACAAACTATCACCCCCTCTTTTAGGGAGTTGGGGATAGATGTCCAAAAAACATGTATGCACTTATTGTTCGATAGCTCAAACCCGATATGTTTACTGGTAGGCAGTCCAAAATTCCATCAGCCCCTCCAATTCCATCATCAGACGGGCTCGATAGTACCACATTGTATTGTCATCTAATCTACATATAATTGCCAAGTTTCATGTTGATACAGCAATTAGAAGCGTATTTCAGATTCATAGATTTTATTACATAGTTAGTTACAGGTTAAAAGCATGTTAATGAAACGTCATTACATTTCCAGGTAGCCTTAATATGCGTTTATTATATTTCCTCGTTTTAAAGTGGAACTCAGTCAAATCGCAGTAGAACAGTGAAACACTTTATTAAACTTGCTAAGACTTAAGAATTTAATAAATGATACATTTTCATTCTGCTCGTGAACCAGGAGTTACTGAAGCTACTGAAGAAGAATGGTTTTAATAACGGACAGAAAGGAAGAAAATATTATACCTGTTGAAATTAACTGATTAAAATCTTCTTGAACTCAATGTTCGTGCTAATGAAAATGTAAAAAATATACAATTTCCAACGAGGGTGCATTTTATGTAGTTAATTGAGAAACACCATATTAATAAAATACTAATTATATAGTAAGTTTTGTTACGTCACGTGGAACCCATGATTAGGGGAGACCGGGGCTGGTTATGACACTAAGTGTCATATTTTTATATTTGTTTGATTCTTTTACCCGAGTGTATATTTGTTTGATTAAGTAACTATTCAGTATTTAAAGCCGACAGGTGCGACGTTATTTATCTCTTTTTAACGTCTTTATAGCGTTTTCTATTCCGCCCCTATTGTCACTGTAACTACTTACCTCTGTCACAACCAACCCCGGTCTCCCACTCGATCGGATCTATTGGGCTATTGCCGTTTTAAGATCCGCCTACACCGCTTCAATATTAAATGCATAAAACACATAAACATAGTATATAACAAAAGTCGATTTTAGATTACATACATACAATACATTATACTATTTAATATATTAGGTAATATATGAAATCCTTATATTTAGTATCTTACTTCGTCTATTTAAATACTGCCTTCGTTGATTTCTCGTCCTTAAGGTAAATTGGTAGATAATGCTTATTAAGCCCGCCTTTGGTACCTTTATGAACATTGGTATAATAAAGTTGAAATAAATTATAATATTAATACGTAAAGCAAAAAATATAGGAACGTTTTTTATACGAACGGAGGAGTACGAAATTTGATACAGCTAAAGTTTATAGCGAGAAAAAGTTCCGACAGATAATATTTTATATAATAATACATTAGAAATACATTAAATTGGTAAAAGAAACCATTACGAGTACAACCATGACTTTGACGCACACTCGTATATAGACACCTGTCATACACAGAACGTCATTTGATTACTGAATCGAGAGTGACTTAAGCCTTGGGCAATATCAAACAATTAATGTCATTTTGTGTAATTAAAAATATCTTAAATTATTCTATAGGTATAAAAGAATATACTTAGACATTTTACAACTGTTAATTCTATGACATACGGTCTATATTTGTCGACCGCTGGGCGATCTATAGTAAATAAAAATACGTACAAATTAGTCAAGGTTTTGCGTTATTTATATGAGAGGCTGTTGCAGAATAAACGATACTATTAAAATGGTTGCCGCTTACAAAGATGTCCATTACAGTAACCCTTCTCAAATTCTATCTAAGCCCGAGCTTTGTCTCGCGCGATATTTTTCCTTAAATCTTTTTAGGGCCGTTGTAATACCGCGTTCCTTTCAAAGGCTCAAATTTAAATTATATTAAGTTACGTAACACGACCTTTATACTGACTTATAAGCTGAGAATGTCTAATTTTACGCTAATTTTAAAACTTCAATGGTCGTATCTACAATAGACTTTTTATATGAGACTTCTTTTTGGTAACCGCAAATGACATGATTATTTCATCTGTCTTTTTTACAATATCGGAAGGTGGTAGAATCTTTTACTCTGGAGGCACCACCGCCACACCTATTTCTGCCGAACAGCAGTGTTCTTGCCGTTCTGGTTTGAAGGATGTGGTCAGGGAGACATACTTAACCAAGGCGTTTCAACTTAGCCCTCAGGGGTAGCAACGCATTTTGGTCGACGTAAGAAATAATTTCGGTCCTGTCTTGGGTTTATTACACATAAAAAAATTGGGCCAGCAATTGAGCCATCCAAAGACAATCTGTCCAAGACTATCGAAAATATATCTGAGATCCACCAATCTAAACCCTTAACTGATCCGACCGTTCCACAACCTACGAACCAGAACACAGCAGCAAGAACTGTGCTGTAGGCAGAAATAGGTAAAATTACGCCGCTTTCAGACTCTAGCCACGATATATGCTACTTCAAATGTCACAATAAATTAGTCATATGACCTGCATGCGCCGATTTTCTTTGTGTTAAAAGCAAGTCACTGGATTAAGTACACAAAGAAATTAAACTAGGTTCCTAGTTTGCGAAAAAGCAATTTAGGACTCGGTTTTAAAACTCATCAAATAGTTTGAAGCGATTAAAGCTAGATGTTCCATTTAAGTTTAGTGCGCAATTGAATCTTCATTGGTTTTGACTCTTTTATTTCTGTTAATTGAAATTCCGCGGTTGATCGCTTTTTTAATTAAAACTTTAATCAAGTGCAGTGCATAGTCAAATAGCAGTGCATTTGTTTTTAGCATTTCACGAAGAATGATTTAAAGGATTTTTGGAAGTGAACTTTTAAAAATTATTTCTTCGATTTCTTTCTAGAAGGCTTTATATTTACACTGTTATTGTAATCTGTTCGTGGCTATGTATCAAGAACATTCAACATTCGTAAATCCAAAAAAATCCTGAAAAATATATTAGTTTCGTGTCTATGTACTAAATAAATCGCCGACAGAAAGGCCGAAAAATATAACAACATATATCAATATGTAAATACGCAATTGCATTTAAATTATTTAAACTGACTTTCAATATCTAACAGCGTAATTAGTACTAGAACTAACCCAACAAACCAAAATACTAGAAAATTTACAACTGTAATACTTTGTTACTACTATCGTTTTACTAAAAAAAAGCTAAAATAAACAAAAAGGCGCATAATGTATAAGACCGATTGCGCAAACCATACTTCACTTATATTATAGGCACAGAAAGTCCCACACGAAGCGTTTCGTAAATCGTTAATCAGTCGGCCGCCCGGAAAACTGATAAGGGAGACCTTTCGCCAATTAACCTAATGGCGATTCTTTTCGGCCTGAACGTCGGAGCAACCATACGTTGCTTTCATTGAGACATATTCCAACGTCCTTCCCGCCCTTATACTCACTATTTCTTACGAGCATCCCACCTTTATATCTAAGTTAATTACCCTATTCAACGATAATAGTCCAACGACCGCACTCAGAGACCTAATTTAAGTAATGATTACTTTAAATGTAATATTTTATAGATCTTAGACACTTCAATATTAATTTAACATCTCGGACTGGGACCATGTAAATACATACAAATTTTGTAAACCCCTCCTAGCTAAGCTCAAAGGCTTGTGTTAAGAGTGGGTTCACGTCAGTGGTACAATGGGGGAGTGAAGATCCTCGACCTCTAGATCATTAGTCCGATACCCTTATTGGGAAAAGCGCATAGCGTCACAGCTCATGTTTATTGCATTACGATCGACCTATGTCTATCCAAGCGACGCCGTCGCCGACGTTAGGGTTAGAAGATAGATTAGAGCTTATTTCTTTTACGTTTCCGAGCCTTCAAAGGACGTTCAGTCCACAGTCCATACCATTTGCTCTTGTTCCCAGTAATTCAACATTTAACCTTAATGATCCACTAGCTTTCTGATTGTGGACGACGGTTAATACTTTATACCTTTCAAACATGAGGTGTTCATATGTGTTTTTATATGGTCAGTTTCAATACATGTATTGTATATAGTTGAAAAGCAGAATATTGCTTGCAGTTCGAATTGTTAACATAATTTACGTCTTTCGTTTCTAAAATTCTTAGCTCTGTATAACTGAAATAACATTGAAGTACTGACATATTACATTGTTATACGTTGTAAGAATACATTCAAACAATAATATTTCACTGTTTCGTATTTATATTCCGGAATAAGTAATTCAAAAAACTAACTAATTAAAGTGAAAGTAAAAAACTAACTAAAGGCGTCAAATCTACTCCGCGAAGCAGTGCAGACCGAAATTTTCAAACCACTTCGTCAAATTGGAACGGATGGAAAAGCAAAGGAAAAAATGACGGTGGAGTCGTCAAACAGATACAAAGACGGCTGCACAAAAAATGGGGTCAGCCGTTCTCCAGATCTATGAGATAAAACAGACACGTTTTGAATACGCTAGGAACGTAGGCGGGTATAGATATTCCAATTTAAAATCCACGCCCTTCTACCAAACAAAATTATTTTAATGTGTGAAAGCGCATATTTGTTACAACTCGTTACTAGTGTGTGGGCTATTGTTAAACCGAGACTCGTCCGAGTCCTCATTGGTTAATAGGGCGATCATGTTCAGAAATGTATATAACAAATGCACGAATTGTTTGAACTGTCAACTAACTTATGCACAGGTTGATCAACAAAACTGACAATTTGCGTCATTTGTACTTTTTATCTAAATATTATTGGTTTATAAAAAGTTGCATGTGTTTGAAAGACTTTGGAGAAGCGGGCATTTTTAGACTGGAAGATATACGTAGGTTTAAAGCCACACTCACTTTGGACGCGTTTTCGTACGAACTTTACTGGTATTATTAATACTATGGTGGCGCGCACACTGGGTGCGTCTGCGTATTCGTCGTACGCATGTGGCCAAGGCTACGTTTAATTTGGGTGAGTCTGCGTATTTTTCGTACGTTTGTGACCAAGGCTACGCTTACTTTGAGTGCGTCTGCGTATATGTGGTACATATATGGCCAAGGCTACGCTTACTTTGGGTGTGTCTGCGTATTTGTCGTACGTATATGGCCAAGGCTTCGCTTACTTTGTGTACGCACGAGCAAAATTCGGACTAAAACGCGTTCAAAGTGAGCTTGGCCTGAGCGCTAGAGATCCGAAATAACTTTCGCGAAGCGTACTAGAATGTTGCCGTGGAATCTTTAATAGCTTACATTCCAGGAAACGCGTGTATGTGTAAAGAATGTAGCGTGGCACTGTTTTATTTTCTACGGAGAGGTACTGATTAATGGTGTATAATCGAGTTGGTGTTCAAAATAAATACAAAGGTAGATATTACTATGCAGTCATATCCCACACTAGGAATTCCTGATTTGATTTGTAGTCGGCCTAAGATAGAATCAAATCGTTTTTGATAAACGACCTACATATCAATGTAAATGCTTTAGTACTGAATGAATTAAAAATTTAAAATATTTTTCTTACTTGACATGGTGCAGGAACGTGCTGCAGATTACGCTTGAAGCTCAATCTGCGTTTGGTGGATTTACATTACATATTAACATATTATTAAATATTATAAAGTTTCTAAACTGTATCAATATGTTACATGCTTCGTCATTAGGTCCATACCTCACCGAGATGGCATGGCGAAATCGCCGGCTACGTATCCAAACAATTTGTATCGACTGGCGACGTTGCCAATCAGACACCGAGTTAACTGTCATACATTTCAATACGAATTGTTTGAATGCGGTAGCCGGCGACGTCGCCATAGCGTCTCGGTGAAATGGGCCTTAGACTCTACGAACCTCTACGTCCACGCTACGCTCCGCATACCGTAGCTTTACGCCTACAATACTACGACATATCGCTTGTATTAGGCAGTCAGTCTACAACTACATAGGCGATGAACATAACAAAAAATGTGAATTTAAAAATTAATTTCAGCGTCTTTAATATCTTCATAAATAATCAATATAAAATATAAGTAAAAAGGCAAGTAACTGATATAGTTTCATGCATACTAAAATTATCATTTCATAACATAATAACTTTATTAGGGAATCCATAAATATGTACTTATATAATGACAAAAATATACTATATAATTTAATTTTACCTGTGAATTACACAATGGCATTGAAAAAGAAGATAAATACCTAAATAGATTTGTTCATTATAGAGAAGTCAGACAATAGATGTAAAGGAATCCTAATACAACAAAGTATGAATAGAATAAAGGCTCAATTAACAATGATGAAAGATTACATTCATTTTTAATGAGCGTGCTTATAGTACGAATACGAATTTATTAAACGCTAGATGACCCAAAACTTCGTACGTACTTCGTTCGCCTGAGAATTAATGTTTTATTTGTTAATTAATATTCAGTAATTTTATTACTAATAAATTACTATATCTTGCCGAAGACTTATTGCGGCATAACAAAAAAATGTTTCATCAAAATCCGTGCGTAGTATTTGCGAGAAAGTCGGACTACAGGCAGACAAAAATTTCAAAATGTTTTTTTTTTGGCTTATGTTAGTTGTATAAAGACCCCTAGGGGTATTTTTTTGATCATTCGCCCTCCCTGGATCCTCTTCGTCATAGAAATATT
Organism: Udranomia eurus; assembly: GCA_018250275.1. Taxonomy (NCBI): domain Eukaryota; kingdom Metazoa; phylum Arthropoda; class Insecta; order Lepidoptera; family Hesperiidae; genus Udranomia; species Udranomia eurus. The sequence continues at coordinate 10,794 of DWNJ01001401.1, forward strand.
AATGTTATTTTAATTATTATAACTAGTGCATTTTTGTACCCAATATTGTCGATTGTCAAAAATGTTAATTATAACAGTAAATTGTATGTGTACAGGTATTGTAAAGATATTTTTTTATTAAATAATCGTTAATGAAAGTCGGTCTTTTTGTATCCTCCTGCAGCCTCAAATAATTCGCTATTAATAATACAATTAATTAAAAATAATAATAACAAATCAATGCCGTATTCTAAATCAATTCATTCGTAGTTATTTAATTACAGTAGAAAAAATAGAAGTTTATAGAATATAATATTGCTTCATAGAACAAATCATTTCCGAGATTGTATAGAAAATCACGTATCATTGATTTTAAACGAAGAAAACCATCAACGAAAGCTTTTGTGAAAACAATGAGGCGGGCAATTGCGATAGCATTAACGTATTGCCACATTAAGGGTAACAACAATCTTCGAAGTTCTACTTCTTTTGGCGCGTTTAGGGAAAATATCGGATTAAGTTGTTGCGATCCGCGCGCACGCCGTCACGAAAAAGTCACACCATGAAATTAGTTAGTTCGTCTTGATTTACATACTCGCAACTAGATGGCGTTGTAGCAAACTAATATTGTTGCTTTTTTAGTCCTTAGCTTATTACATATTTCTTGTAGCTAAAAGCCATTTATATCTGTAATTAATAAAGTAATTTTCATTATTTTAGGTTTTTATTTTTGGACAAGAATTCTTTTCAAGTTCTTTTCTTGTATGTTTTGCTTCTTTTTTTATTTTTTTAAGTCCTAAATTGCTTCTTTAAGAAAAAATAAATCAGAATACAAAAACAAATTAATACTATGTGTAACGTGTACGGTTTGGGTATAATGTGGCGCATCTCTTACTTTAAAACGAATAAAGCTGCGCGTCTTAAAGCACTGGTATTGTTTATCGTCATAATTGAACAAACAATTGGAACAGAAAGTGCTCCAGCACAATAATGGAGATCTTTAACTCCAGAACTTTGCATGGACCTTTCAATTAGAACGTCCTGAAACAAATCTTTTAATTAATCCCCAATACTTGTTTAGAACAATACTTGTTGAAACAAACTTGATTCAATACTTAGGAATTATTTGCGCTGTAACAAATTAAGTTTGTTTTAGAATTAATCAGTGTTATTTAAATTATTATTAATATTTAAATACCTATATGTTAAACACGGCGCAAATGAGCATGAAAACCATTTCCTGCGTTGAGTGTTACTCCGGAACCCCATGGATCCCATCCGATATATATATAAAACACACTTAAACCGTTGTAAAAAATTAAGTAATTACATAGTATTAAAAAAACATAAATTAATGGTGTCGTTAGATG
>DWNJ01001402.1:0-12138 GCA_018250275.1 Udranomia eurus
CTAATTGGTGTATGGAGAATTTATTACTATTACCATTATACGAATTAGGAATCTTTAAACATTCATGAGTCTGAGATTTTAATTGTTCCTAATAATCTATAAATCACCAGTTACTTACTATATTTCGCATACAAGATTTCAAACTTTCCCAAATTTTATTTTATTTAAGAAACGTGCTTTATATTTCTTAATTATTAAAATAATAAATTCTCCATACACCAATTAGTTGTTTTCTCTTATTGCTGATATCAATGTTTGTCTGCTATATAAATTATAAGTTATGAATATTGCACATGATAATTGTTATTCGAAATCCAAGTCGAAGCTGATTATAAAATTCTCACAGACTCTAGAAACATCGGACTGCGTTTCATGCCAGTTTTTTATCGCCCTAAATATTGTAATAATTTATGCAGTTAGTGGCTTGGCTAAAGATAATCCAAGTTTAATCAATGCGCAAGTAATGCGTTGAAATGATTCGCGTGAGACCGTACAAAAGAGACTCTCTTTCTCTCTGTCGTAGGTAAGAAAAATAAATAGGATTATATAAGCCTTCGTCTGTGCTGTGTAAACAATAAAAATTACAAAGTCTTAGTAGAATAATAACAGGATAATTGACTTATTGTTGACTAGTCTACAGGTACCGAGATATTTACCAGACCATTAATAACCAATTAAGATATAAGGAAGTATTGGTTATTAAATTACTCGTTATAGTATTTACAGATTATGCAGTCAATAATAATGGTAGTATTTATAAAAATAATAAAAATTCATACACTATTATTTTATTGCAATTTTTACTTAAGTTATCTTACTGAAGATTACTCATAATACAAATAACCAATACGATGAATGGGTATTAAATATCTGTCATTTTATTTATAACATAAAATATTGGGTTTTAAAACACACTTTTGGTGTTCATTTTTGCAATCTTTTTACAATTTGTCTGTATCCTATTATGAAGTAATACTAATTTCTCCAGTTCGTTATAATTTATGGTAAGTCAGACCAGTTCGCTTTGCGCGTCGCAACAACGTGGTCGTTACGTGATGATGCATTTATGGGTCTGCGTGGACGGTTCAGGGAGAAAACCTATAAATATTATCGAGTCATATCATGACGTAGTCTAGATATAATAAATGTGTATTATTGAAAAAGACGATCAGACGAATTGTCTGTTGTTGTATCTTCTTTGACTTTCGTAAACAACATTGACTTTCCTTAGTTTTTCTACTGTTTAAGTTGAATTTCTTTAATACAGAGTTGACTGCATTGCTCTGCTTCTATGTACTTTAAATTTACAATTGTAGTAAAACTCCGTTCTTACCTTGTAAGCTCTATGAATAGAAGCTCCTGCTGCTATTGCTAAATTAACTGGAATGGAATGAATGTCGGGTGAATCTTTTCGTGCAGGCTTTTTCCAAATCGATATTCGCATTGCCGTATTTCGGACGGTAGTGAGATCTTCCAGCATCAATATTGAATACGGTGACCAATACAACTCCTACTTAATTTTATTCATAAGTACTATCAAAATGGATACGTCTCACAGGAAATATACTTTGCTATAAAACTATTTAGTTCCGAAGAGCATACCAACGACAGTCCCGTTGGTCCTTTGACACTATTCTATATACACTACAATACTATTTTTGGTGCTGAGCAATCATAAATGCAAAGCATTTTTTATAATTGTATGCACGTGTATACGTTCACTTAGTTGTGCCCTATTCGTTCTTATGTCCATCAGGTACCGTATACGCATAGGTAACCCTATAAGGAAGGTCACTACAATCTTAAACAGTACGGCTCGATGATGCCGATGCAGTTAGCCTACAGCCCTGCTAATGGACGTGCAATGCCACTGGTGCATCGGCCGTGCACGTCGTTAATCAGACAATCAACTTTGACAATATGCTCATGCTGTGCCGCGTGATTAGTAAATGCTCGTTATTGACCTGTAATGATGATAAGTTTGTTGGTTTCAGTTTTTATTGTTGTCGCTTTTACCATTAAACTCTCTTACGTCTTAAACAAGATCACGTATCGAAATCTTATTGTTATCTGAACCAGAGCTAACGACATTAGATTAAGCCAGTATTCTGCCGTCCGCATCAGTATTCCGTCAGAAGTATCACGTTAATAACAGAAATTATACACTATCATTCTGGCCTTCCATCTATATATGAAATATAAGTTTCCTTGAACGGCCATGAAGTCATCCTATTGTAGTCTTCTGAGTAGCTCACATTTTACTTTAAAATGCTGCATTCTTGAATCCGAGCGTGTTTGTACGGTCTGAACTCCGATATTTAAATCTCGATTTGGCCAGAACACGATCCGGAAAACTTGTCTGTTAAGTTTTTACGACGAATTTAACGACGTGGGTCGCTATAGATACGACACCCAAACAAAGCGAGTTACGTCTTGGCCCGGGCGTTCGGAACAGGCTTATTTTAAGGTGCTAAATTTCAATTTCGCGTAATTCGCTTCAGGCGACAACAAAGCAAGGCCACTGACGAGCTTCTTAAACGGAGTGACAGGAAAATGATTATAAAATTAGATGTGATAATTAGCTGCAAATTTGCTTGCTTTTGGATGTTTAAAGCAATTATTAAATGAAATGATTAATTCGTCGAAAATCGTCTTCACTCCAGCTTTGTTGTCATAAAATTAAGCATGAAACAACTGTATATAGAAGAATAATGCATAAGTGAAGTGACTCAGTATCATGGAATGCTTCATTTGGAGTATTCGAAAGCGGGACGATCTTTACAGCGAAACATTTAAAATTAAATTTGGTGCTGACATTTAGGTATATCGTTAACCAATTGACTCAAACAAAAACTACGAATGCTTACTTAATTATAGAACAACTGTACATTACAGAGTATAAGCGTATCATGAAAGTACAACTGTAAATTTTAAAGACAATAAGTAAGTCATGAAAGAAAAACTGTAAACCTTAAACAAAATAAGTAAGTCATTGTACGCTAAAGATATTCACAAAGAAAATTGAAGAAGGTGAGAAAACATGAATAATAAAAAACCTCCAAGGACGATGTTATCGCGACAGTATCATTAGTACGTATTAGACTGCGTATTCTAATTGAGTCGGTGTCACGAATAGATTAAGCTTGGTTGGAAATACGAGAGCTCAGAGTTTACGCATGTAGAAAATATGATTTTCCTTAGTAAATACAGCCACATGGCAATACATGCGAGATTGAAAAGGCTTCCTATTAAAGTTAAGGCCATGGATAATGTGAGAGTCTTTACTCACGTGCACTGAGAGGGAAAAACGCGGAGAGTGCACGTACTAAACATAAAGTATTGTTTGTGGGAAATTAGTTACCCATGACCTATGGTATCTAAAAACCGAAATATGTCGCAGTTCGTTATTATGCCATTACTTATATTGAATATTAATTAATACTGATATTCAATAGTCTTGAAAAATAGGTATTATTTATTATATTATGTTTCTACCGGGACAGTCCCTTTTCATAAATATATCAGTAACATCACAGCCGTAACTTATATTATGGGTTATTTATTGTTTCATATTATTTATTATCGTTATATTTATTGTTTCTCACTAACGATTTGCTGCTAAGCTTGATTTTTTATTACTTAATTATTCTTACCCAAGGTTATCTATTGGTCACGCGACCAATCCTTTATGTCCCACTGCTGGGCACGGGTCTATACCCAACAGGGGAAGGCACAAAGTCAGCCGGAAACTCTAACCAAATTTTTGGATGATTTTAAATTATCGTGAAGATTTCGATGAGGCTTAACCATATGATAACGATCCACGACTCCCGGCACTAACTACTTAATCTACCTTCCCCAACACAGAAGCACAAGTGGACACTATCGATCAGACCCATCCAGCTCCATAGCCTCGGGACTACGCGTGCTCTGTTTATGAAAATCTATACATATAAATAAAGTTGAAGTGCCAAGTCTGTTATTTCAAAATATATCGATGTTTTCAAGTGCAGTATGTAATTTTTACGATACGAATACCTAAACAACCATGTTTAAAATTTCTGTCCGTCTGTCGTTGTTTGTACGGGGTAATCTCGGGAACGACTGCACCGATTTTAATGGTACTTTCACTGAAAGATACAGGAGTTTATCGGACAGGTTATCAGAGACGGGGACAGGGAAATGATTTTGAGGTGGTATGAAGTGTGACAACAATGTAATGTATGGTCAAAGGATGTCAATATGTACCTTACGTTTAAAACTGTAACTCAAGGTCACAAAAACAATATTTACTTACCTTAAATTTGTCTAGCAATGCTCGATGCAGATTTTGCTAATGATTTGGCAGATTACTCTGTTTACAAAAGAAAGTTGGCACTGGTCGTCGTTTCAACGACTCTTGTACTAACCTGTATATAAACAAGCGTTCTCTTTTGACCTACTGCGTGTAATAATAACTTAATATTAGAATATTATGTGTCTTCTAACTGAGGCCATAAAGTAAGTTTGAGCTCAAGTAACATTGTTGGCTTGGCGCGCTAAACTTCGCTCTTAGGTGCTCGGAATACAAAATCGTAGAAAGTAGCTTCGTCGTCAAGATTTTTTTTTTTCAATAATCCGTAAGTATTCTTCTACCAATTTCATATTTGAGATGGTTTTTATACTATAACCTTGAACGTATGCCGTGCTTGACAGCAGTATTCGATGGTGGATGAGAATTATAAAATCTCAAAACACTGCGTATTCTTGGTGGAAACCCTAATATGGAAGGAATGGGCCATTATGATAACGGATCAGCAGAGAAAAGGATTAACGTTCTTAAAAGTCTTAGAAAACATTATATTCTATCTAAAACGATCTATGTCTAAAATTGGATATCTCTGTTGGAGCGGCCGAGAAGGCTGTAAAACTTGACGTAGACCTGCCTTACTGGTTCCGAGGTCCAAAAATAGCTGGTCACTTCGCGAGTAACGGTGAGCACGAGCAGAAATACACGTACACATTTCTCTTATTACTGGCAACGTAAATTGCACCATAAATGGTTGATTTAAATCACGTTTTACAATAACACGGCTTCCAGTAAAAAGTGGATTGCTCAAGGAGTCGCAGTTGGAGCTGTAATCTTGTTTTGCAATTGTTACATCTTTGATTTAATTATAGACGATAGTCGCACAAACTGCATCAGAAGCATATAATGATGTATCATATTGGGTACATGCTATTTAAAGTCGAAGGTCAATAATGAATTGTCAACATTAATTGATTTAAAGCATTCTTGCTATGGAGATGTAAATGTTTTTTATAACATTTTTTTTTGTGGAAACTTTATTGATATATGTATTTATATTCATGTTTCAGTGTTATGTATGTTTCCCGAATAAAAAAAATGTTCATCCTTAAGAATTAAAGTTAACAAAACTTTTAATGATGACGTCTACATAAGATTACGTTTTTCATAGTACACTGTTTTTGCAAATAGTCATCAACAGAGACAACAACAATAAATCGCTCAGTGACTGTCGGCTACAATATATGTCAAGCTCAGAGTAAACTACTTCAATCAAGTTAATGCAGTAATATGACAAGATTGTTGAGCAATTTGTACAGTCATATACGTTGATGGCATTAAATTTTGATGTGGGTGCTTAAAATTTAATAGCATGTTGCAATCTTTACGAAGCAAATATGTTAAATAGAAGGAAAATCGGTAAAAATACCATAATAAGGAAAACAAATATTTTTTAATGAAAGTTGACTTATAGTCAACATAATGTTGGTGACGTCAAAACCGTGCCATTAGCGTCTTCTTCGAACAAAAATATTTGCTTAAATGGGTCCGTGTTCTCATAACATAGCGGCAGATAAGCAATGAGGACATCCCAGGCTTACTATTGTGAAATCGGATTCTTGGAAGCAGTTTGCAATATTTGCTCTGTTTCAAGAACTGTCGGTGAGCCACCGATGGTATGACCTCAAAATACCCTTTGAGGATAAGTTATGATTTGAGTGTTCACAGAATTTCGTTGAATGAAGATATTTTATCTTAACTTTTTGGTCAATACTTAGTGGCGAACGAGCAATGCATGATACAATAGCGATAGTTAAGGAGAATTGGTCTTCATAAAAAGTAGATCTAAATAGAAAAATATGCCATATGATGTGATATGATGCCGTCAAACCAATAGTAAGAACCTATACAACTTTCATCGTCACTCAAGTAACAATTTTTCTTAATTTCACCTGTTATATTGCCATGTTACAACAACACTGCCGCAATGTCTTCTAAATGCTTAACTGTAAAATTAATTTTAATGAATAAACCGTGCACAAATTGGCTAAATTATAATCGCTTCTCCAACTGTTTCGAATGTCGTTAGTTGAGACAGGATATCGTCATCCTTATTCAGTTCTTGCCAATTGGGTTGATCTTCACATTTCCGTTGCCTCCCTTTCACTTCTGACTCATATTGCTTTGTTCCATTATTCCTAGTGCCGTATACTCGTATGTTACGGACATGCCTGGCTGATCACCCTTCGGCTTGTCATTCCGTTAAGGGACTGATCCTATCTCTCGTTAGTTGTCTGTTGACCTCTTGTTGTAGTGTTTTTTAAGTTAACAAAATGTTATTGCGCCTCTTCAATGTGTGCGCATGCCACTATTGTAGTTGGTTTAACAGTAATTTAATACGCTTGTAATAATAATTTGGAGCATACGAATTCCACTAGTAATTAAAAAGAACGTATATTCTGTTCCTTCTTTTGATTTCCTATGTTTTCTGTCTTAACCTTAACAATAACTATTGTTTACTTGATATTTATCGCCACGCCCATAAATTCTCTCCATATTATCTTGGTTAGGAGCGTGTACTTCTCTAGATTGTTTGCCTCTTATTATTATGACGAATATAACAGTATCTCAAAAGTGGAACGAACTTCCTTGCCCTCTGTTTATTTCTGTTAGGTCAAGTTTTTTGAACTCACTCGTTACTTATTGCAGTTTGATAACTGTTATCAAAAATTAATTATTGTAACGTCACCATGCATATTTACATTTTTTTTCTGTATTTTTATTCATGCAGGTTATTCGACATTGTATCTTAAAACACTTTTTCTTCTCTATTTACTTTTGTATTATTCAATGAAATAAAAATATTCAAGTTGTTCTTCGTCACGTAAAATGAAAAAAAATATTCATATTTTTTTGAACGATGGACTATATCTAAGTATGCGTATTAGGTCGTTGCTGTATATTGCGTAAATGGTACAAGAATGGGCTGCGATACCAGAAGATATTCTTATAATTCTGATCATGTCGGCGACGGATTAGCGCACTTTTTTATGTATTCAGGCCATGTCCAATTACATGGCTGTTACATAAGCGTAGCGAGACCTATGATTGTGCAAGAACGCCATGTGGCACCTATGGTACAATACAATCAGTTTGATTGTAAGATGTGCAAGCTAATCTGGTTATTGTGGCTCAGGACTTAAGATGATTATGGCGTGATAGTAATCTAGGACAATTACTAGGTTTTCGTGGCTTTTTTTTATAACTGGGAGGTAGCTAACGAGCATGCAGTCCATCTGATGGTACGTGGTCACTGCCGCCCATGGAAATCAGTTATCAACCCAAGACCTAGGTCGATTTCAAATTGCGTTGCGTTGCTACCTCTGAGGACTAAGTTGGAACGCCTCGGTTAAGAATCTCCTACCCTTACTCTCTCTCTTTCTACTCTCCTTCAAACCAGAACACATCAGCATGAACATTGCTGTTATAAGGCAGACATATATAAAAGACTATACCACTCTCATTTTGTGTAATGTTTAAAGTTAAATATATAAAGTTATGAACTGATATTGTCAACAAAATGCTTAAAAATCTTGCTTATAAAAGAACGCTCATCGCTTCAAGTGAAACGGCCTGAAAGTTAGCCTAAAAGGAAAACAATAGGTCGAAAGTCTCTTCAAAATGTTAAAAGATTATTTCAAGACATGTAACGAAATCGGTAATTTAGAATTTCAATTAAGTGTCCTTGTTGACAATTATGAAGTAAAGGCATGAAGGCATGAAGAGATGAATTGGAAACCGTTACGAATTAAACCAAAGAATAATAAAAATAAAATATCGGAAAGAGGAGGGATAACATAGTATAGTGACATCTTAATAACTGTCTTTTGCTTCTGATGGGTAAGCTGTAATAGCGTTGTCAACCCGTATTATTAAACTAAAAAATTATATAGCCATACTTCTGCTCACAAATTAGTGTCACGATGGGTAATTTTCCCTCTCTTATCTGTAATCAACTTAATTTAATGACATAATAGATACGGATGATCTTGAGATGGGCATCATTAGGCTTAATCGCGCTATCAACCTTATGGCGTCCTCGTGGGAGCGGACGTAACCTTTAATGACTTATAACGTGGCAGTGGCTTTGCAGTATCACCAACTTGGAATGAAACCAAGTTCGACGGAGAATTCTTTGTAAAAGGTACCAGCATTTTCATTAACGATCATTATTCAAAGCGAAGCAATGTTACCGTTATTACATCTTTGTACATTGGAATTATCTTCTTTCGTTTAACGATTTTGGTAATCAAATATCGTCGGCTCTCACGTAAACGTATTTTTAACACGCTTTTATTAGCTTGGTATGTATCCGGGTATGTATGTAACGGAAACTTTGAACACGATTTTGACGTACTTCAAAATGTTGGATTAATTTGGAACTTTGCATACTTATCAAGGACCGATGACAATGCAATAGCATGGTGCCATCGAAATGGTCTGATGATGGAATTGGAAGGTGGTTGATGGAACCTTGGGCTGCCTACTAGCAAACATCTATCGGGCTCATTACATTCGTCTTAACAAATTCTGTAAATTTCTAGATGACGAGGGCATATGGGACTGGAAGCGTGTTTTTAGTGTTTTTTTAATTTATTATTAATCTGATTACTGCAAATAACAAATGAATTAAGTAAAGTAAATAGAGTAAAATTTAATATGTATATCTAATGAAATAAATTTTTAAAGTTAGTTTTTGTAGTGAAGTTGTAACATTATCACACTTATTCTGCATAAGTTCTCGTCAGCTGCGTTCCAGTTAAAAGAGCATGATTAGATAAGGAGACACAAACACAAAGAGCTTAAAAACTAAGACCTACATATTTGCTAAACTTGAATAGTTTCACATCGAGCGAAGGTGTTTTGTAATAATATAAATATTAAATATAATATAATATAAAAATAATTAAAAACAGTCACGAGGACTGGCAACAGAAGTGAAGAAGGACACAATTAAACTTTATTTCTTTAGACACAACTATTTATTATTTATGACACGTGTCATTAGCATGTTGATTACCCATGAGATTTTCCCGTCGCTATAGAAGTTTTCACTTAAAAAAAAACATCGTAAATAAGGGTAAGTGTATGCCCCAAACTTTCACGTTCAGTAAATAACGGCCATAACGGACATGAAATCCTTAGGTGACTAACATGCTAAATATTGTACGTGTCCAATTACTATATTTAGTCTAAAAGCTTCTCAGTGCGCACAAAATCAAACCTTTGCATTTTGCACGCTTCTTGCGTCATTACGACTCTTGTTTCTTATGAATGAAGTGTTCGTGTTCAAAGCAATAATATAGATCTTATAGCGTCGTAATAAGCTGGTAGCGTCACAATGGGCCAAGTAAGATAAGAGGCGTCCCATATTACTCACACCTGTGGCAACATACTGCGGTCGTGTTGTACCTACAGTACAGCAATGTTGCCATGCAGGGCAACGTGAACATTTTAATATTTAAATAAATTTTGTGATTGAATTACTTTGTAGAACATTTCGTGGTCCGAATCCGGGAGGCCGCCATACCTTTCTGCCTTATAACAGCAGTGTTTTTACTACTGTGTTATGGTTTGAAGGGCGTGTTGATGGAGACATACTTAACCGAGGCGTTCCAACTTAATCTTCAGGTGTAGCAACGCATTTGTGGTCTATATAAGAAAGGTCTTCGATCCTGTCTTGGGTTGATTATCATCTGACCATCAAATAGACTGCATGTTCCTTTGCTACTTCATTGATATAAAAAATACTTTAATGCTATTTCTTCATCATCAGTGTCGCTTCAATTTTCTATGCTCCTCTGTTTTGCAGTCATTATTATCAGTTTTTTTTGTTTACTCTTATTTCTTTTTATATATGTCTTTTACATTACTCATCACGGATCTGCTGATGCTATAATGTATTGGGATATGTGTATATGATAATGTATTAAAAACAGCAACATTTTCCCTCGTTCAGTTATTGCACGACTATACATAATTGTTAACATTTCTGCGTAATACACCCACATGACGTATAAAACTATGTAAATGACGTCATGAATATGAAATATACTTCGTGAGAATTGTCTTGAGCTTTGGCCATTAAGCGCGATATTTTAGTTTTAATAAAATAAACACACCATAAATATTCATTTCTTTAGGGGAAAGGTGACGTTTAGGGGGAAGGTGACGTTTTGGGAGAAGGTGGCGTTTAGAGGGAAGGTGGGGGTGTGACGATTGTGAAGTGATACATAAGCCATAATTGAAAGCCCATCGTATCTATTTCGCTAAAATAAGAATGTCAAGTCGACAGTACAGTAAGTGTTATACAGTCGATTTCACTGTAGTGTATGATAGAATCTGAGTATAAATATGAACATAATTTTTAGAAGTATGATCTCATGTTTACATTTAACCGTCAAATAACCAATACAGACAAAGGTAAACAAAGCATTTAAAATCAATCTGTTAACAATCACACTCCTAAATAAAATTTGAGTTCTTGGCCATCGTTATGAGATTTTTCACAGCATCTGATATTGCATGTATACGAAATATTTTGGTATTTTGTATGGTTTTTACTAAAAGATAGTGCAATTATTGAGGAAGGCTTAGGTTAATAGTACTTTACAGTTTTGTATATTTATTTATATAATTGACTGAAATACAACGATTACTGTTGAAGAGGTCGCGCGGTTGAAAAAAATCTCACCTGCTGGGAGCTTTACTAGCGTGCGCCGCGAACATCGGCAGATATACACTAAACTAATGTAGGAGAATTGCAGATCTACAAAAATACTACAAAGAAGTCCGCGATAGCACGTCCTTATCTCTTATCGTTAACTCACAATAAATTCTTTTATGTTAAATTTTTCAATTAAAAATATTAAGTTATATTTTTAAGTTCGCCAGGTCTGCTAGTGCACTTTAGTGGTATATAATAAAGAAGTAGGATAGTATAGTTATCTATTATTTACTCGCTTCTAGTTTTACTCAACTAAGGATTGTAATATTGTGTAAGTGTAAGTTAATTGTGATTAAGTTTTTCTCTGTTGTCTTATTAACTTATGGATCTCTTTCTCTTTCAGGTACGTGAATCTTATATGAACAGCGGACTATAAGTAAGAATTAGCGGTTAAGACTTCTTATTTATTTATCCCCTTGAACTGGGTGAGAGAATTGATCTTTAGTGACTATTGTGTTATAGGATATCTCCCAGCTCAGTGTGGCTGTTGGTAAAGGCCTCCTCCAATAGCTTCCATTGTTCCCGGTCTTGAGCAACAGCAATGGAGAAGTCCATTTGGCTGAGTTAAACTTACCGCGGGACAGTAAGTTTAACTCAGCCTCCCAGCTCATTTGTTGATGTCCTCGACATCTTTTGCCATCTCTTGGATACCACTGTGTCACTGTGGATTAAGACTTCTACTCGACTTTATTTATTTCCCCATATATTCCCCATCCTCGTACTAAAGATGTATTTTTTGTTCGATTGGGTTGCCGTCAATGACAACTACTTCTGTTTGATGTTAGAAGATATGAGATAGAGAAATGTGTTTTGATTTCAATCGTAGGGTGGTGCGTTAGGAAGTTGGTGAAACTACAACGATCAATTAGGTTTCGTTATAACAAACAAATCACGTGAGCCCCAGACATACAAACTATATGTCATAAGAGAAAGTGGCGCCTAAGTGTGCGACGTAATAAAGATAACACACACTTTTCTGCCGGCACGCTACCGGTTTCGTGTAGAAACAGTAGGTACGTATAGTTGATTTCCAGACAACCAATCTTACAGAATGCGTCATGTT
>DWNJ01001403.1:0-12138 GCA_018250275.1 Udranomia eurus
AACTATATAATATCCAATATCCATACTAATATTATAAATGTAAAAGTAACTTTGTCTCACTTAAACCGCTGGACCAATTTAGATGAAATTTGGCATGGAGACAGTTTTTGACCCATGAAAAAATTTGATGCTCAGTAATATGGTGAATCGTCCACGACTTTTCTATTTATTTTATTATGCGGGTCGAGACGGGGGCAAAAGCTAGTTTCCTATAATACGACGTTACACAGAAGAAGGAACGACACAACAAAGACTTAACGTCATAGTTGTAAATAGTGCGAAATAATATAAAAATCGTACAGAAATATTATATTGCTAACTCCTAACTTATGCAGTTACTTTAGATGAGGTCGATATGCGAACCGATACCTATTTCTCATTAATAAATGGACTAAGGCACTTGACGTGGGTCGGGTTCTAGCAGTAGAGATATTGCAAAAGTATTGGGTTTCTAAAAGAAATTGCGAATAAATGGACGCCTTTGTCTTACTAATAGAGTAAAGTCACTCGGTATGAAATCCATTTGAAAACAAATGCTCTCTGGAAGATATTTCTGTCCATCCAAAGATAAGGAATCTTGTAGTAAATTAAGTTGTAAAAAATATTTTTTTATGACGGTACAAACGAGGATGCAGTCCACCTGATGGTCACTGCCGTCCATGGACATCTTTAATCAACCCAAGACAGGTTCGGTCGTAGGTCGAACACAAATCCTGCCCTTGAGGACTGAGTTGGATCGCCTCGGTTAAGTATGTCTCCGTGACCACCCTTCAAACCAGAACACAGCAGCAATTATACTGCTGTTTATAAATGAGGAATATAGAATATAGTGCCTCCGGAGTCGAATCGTAAAAGGTTCCTACGACCTTCAAAATTAGCACGAAAAAAAGTATTTATGGGTAATAAATACTTTTTTAACGTTTAAGATAAAAATTAAAAAAAACGAATTGCGTGTATGAATAATAATAGATGAAAATAATTCGATTGAAAGTACCTACTCTAACATCTTTCTTTCGTCTTTCTGTCTTGTTCACATTAGTGACACGCACATTTTGTATTAAGTGAAACTTTAAGTAATCATTAAACGTCTCTCAGTGCGGAGGTCAGTCTTATTATTTAGAAATTAAGTAATAATTTTGCAAGTTTCCTTGACATGTTTCTTCCCCTAAAGCAGGTGTTAACTTATAGATGACAGGCGATGTTAATTTATTTGAGAAGCACCCCTTCGCTAAACCGTCATCGAATCTATTGTGTTTAAGTAGGGGAGATAAAGCTACTTGCTTTTAAGTCTGCCTTTTGTATTAATGCATTGTTGGTCAATAAATAAGTAAGCTTAGGACTAATGCGAGACTTTCATCTATGAATGGCTTCAGACAGGTTTTTTTTATTTTGTAACTGTAATCGACCCAAAACAAGTTCGAAGTTCTTTCTTAGGTTGACCGCAAATACTTTGCTTACCCTGAGGACTAAGTTGGAACGCCTCGCTGAAGCATGTCTCCTTGGACACACCCTTCAAACCAGAACATATCAGCAAGAACACTGTTGTTATAAGGCAGACATAGGTGTGGCGGTGGTGTCTCCGGAGTCGAACCGTAAAAGGTTCCTACCTTCAAATTTATTTTAAATTTCAACAATATGCCTGTTATTATTGATACTATAACCGGCAAAATAGTTCATCGCTTGCCGTTCACCCCTCCATAATCGTACAAGTCAGTAAGTTTATTATGAACTAGTGCACTCAGTTAACTGTGCCAGCACTTTGTTGCCAAGAGTCTAAATGTCGTAGATATTATGTTCAGTAATAGATTGTGTAACTTGCGGAATGCATTATGAACCATTTTATAGTATTTGCTGTTAAATAACATTTTTGTTTGTCGTAGAACTTATGTTTTTAGATCTTAAGTATAACAGTGACTTCATATTATGTCATGAAATAATTGGTTTATATTAAGACGAAGATTTTTGACATCGAATTAGTACCTACTTTCATATGGCTTAGAAACATTATATTGGACTACCTCAAAAAGAGTCACAGTCACATATTAGTGAAGCAAGCTAGCTTCGTGCAAAAAAAATACCTATTAGGCTTAGTAAAACAACATACCAACTTTTAGTATTGACTAAACTTAACATTGTATAAGAGCAGGAGTGGAGAGTGGCTGTTGGCGTACATGAACGTATTTTCAACATCGGCAATGCAAAAAATAAGGTTTCAGAAAAGGCTTACATAAATACTAATAGTGAAAATAATAGTTTAAAGTGGTTATAGAAATACTAAATATCAGATGGATAGCAGATACCCGTTGCTACTATTTGATCGTCAAAGAAATAATGAAAAAATTCCAAGCTCGCAAAACCCTAAGATATTACACGATCATACCACAACGTATAAATCTGTGATATAAACCGAGCGTAAGACAAATTCATAACCTTGTTTTATTCAAGAGAGCAACTGAAATATAAAATTCCATTTTTAAAACTCGTTCATATAATATGAGCAGCAATCCATCTGCTCAGCTGATATGATATGTAGCGCTTGGAACGGCTATTCAGCAAGTGCTCTCACAGGATTTCATAAGTGGGTAAGAGAGGAAAGATATGGTACGGAATAGGCGATTGACATGGGTGAAAGAGACATAAAGAAACTTTGATGTGTTCTATTGGAGTAGAAGAAATTTTGCCATCCGTGAGCTGAATTTCGACTTAACTGAATTGTTATAGTTGCTGTACTGAAGTGGTTAAACGAGCAAGCTACATATTTTCATATTTTCTTCATGTGATTGTATTATTATTACTGCTACATTTAGTTTCGCAACAGCCTTTCCTTAAATTTAGGGGACGCTTTTTATATACGTAGAAAACCAAACTGCCAGTGCCAGTAAAAATAGAATGTATTACACACGCGATACCATGTTTAGTCTGTAATTGTGTTTTTATATATTCTATATACATAATTTAAAAAATAATTTGACACGAGTTAATTGTAAATATTGAAAAAACTTAACCCATAATAGATACGAATACTATAAAAGATAAAATGGGAGAATTAATCAGTAAACACAACCTGGCTGGCTGCTGTAAAAATATTCATTTTATATTTTTTCCATATCTCTCATCGCTATTACCTAGCAGTGAGACCCTGCCTTACGTTGATTTGTGACATATCGTTCTGCATAGAAAGCTCTTCGCGAAACTTATTTCAAGTAAAATTATTCAGTACATGCTTACCATCCCTTCGAAATGTCTGTGTGAGATGAAATCTATTATACAGAATAATGGAATTTCTGCATCAATTTATGTCAGCGTAACTGACATATTGAATGACTGGTTCTACACAGTAGATCTTATGATAAAAGTAGTTTAACCTTACCACTACTCCGTCTGGACGCGATAAGTACCTAGAACAAAAAAATACATTACGAACTTGCTCAGTGTACACCATACAATAATGTATCTACATTGACATGCTTATTAAGACATATTACGTAAGCGCAGGATCGTACTGACATTTTTGATATATCGCTCCTACTTAGACCCGATACAACACTCAAATATGAAGTATTCTAACCACACATGTCACGGCATCAGCTCCATACATTCCGTTACCGTAAGCCCGTCCATTCATACGCGACTCGTATCGCAAGATAAATTGTCCCCGTACACAAATAAACGCGGCCCAGAGAAGAAAAGGGAACAAAAACTCACGTATATACGTACCAACTTCTTAGAGGATGGCCATAGTAATTTATTATATTCAGTTTGCTCCGATCCATTGACTTTTGTGGTCGTTCGGAGAGCGTCCTTTGTCGTTGCGTCGAGAGGTCTAAGCGGCCGTGTAATATGAATTAATAAGCACAAAGGACGATTATAATGCGTTTATTTGTCGCCACAAATTCCTGGAGTTTTGATTTTATTGTAAGACGCGCGATGGCTTTGTACCAAGCCGGAACAAATTTTGGTGTATCGCGTGCGCAAGACATTCTCGTTGCTTATCGCAAGCAAAGATCAAGTAAAGGAGAAAGATAGTACACAGAACATTTTTCGAAGGAATGGAGACAGTACGAGCATATTCTATCGATTTTTATTACTATTGCCTCATTGCGATAAGGTGCATGGTACTATGCAATGCAATCTAATCTAGATAAGAATGTTGATGGAGTATGCAACGAGTAAAATAATTTGTTTTAGTTTGTAATTGCGTAATAACCCGTCCACGGTCATGACTATCTGTTTATTGATATTATACGCTAAAGTATAAATACTTACATTTAAGATATGTTTATATGACACAAGTAGGCAAAACTTATATGTAAATTGGCTAAGCCAATTACATATTACATAGCTAGCGTAATAAACTTTAGAATAATTTTCAATGATACAAGAAATGTAGTTCGCACTTAGTCAATGACATTAGGCTGAAAATGTATAACCCCGAAACATACTCGCAACATAAGTGGACACAAAATGTTTAACCGCACCACGTCTAGAGATACGTGTTCTATGGCATCTAATGACTGGGCATACGAGTAGATGAAAGGGTCGCCGAAGATCAACGGAAAGCTATCTAATGTTGTTAAGGTTATCGCACTTACACGTTGTTTTCGATTGTAAGATATTTTGTATGGTTACGTCACTGTGTATTTTTCATGTTTGACGTTTTATGTGTGCTAATGTACTTAATATACTATCTTATTTCTTTTTTACCGAACATTACCATTGCTGAATGAGACTCTTTTTAGAATGAAAAGAAATATGATTCATTTTTTTCACTGATATTAGTAAATAAAGTTCCGAAAATTTATTTATACACCTAAAATCATGATGTGATTTCCTATAATTGGAATATCAATTAAATAGAATCAAAAAGCTAAATATAAACCTGCGATTGTAAACATTGTATCTTATGTTGGTGATACAATAAAATAAATAAAAATATATATATAAATATTAAACGTTTTTATGATAGAATAGGTAGATTTACTTTCTTTAATTATATAATTAAATAAAACTTACAACGAATTTATTAAGAGCACCAATTTCATTACTGAAGTACTCTATAAATATCTAATTTTAGATAAAGAAAACTAACAACGACTCGTAGCCGCAAATGAATGGCTCGCGTATATTTTGTGCTTTAATTTCATCTCATTAATGTATTAGAGCTACTAATAAATATTTTAGTTAGATAGAACCCAGTTAAGATAACTCGGCTAGACTCTACTACAGAAAACCACACGAACCGGCCGATCTAAAATTCCCGCTAAATGTTTCGTTAAATATGTTTACATTTTGAAACATCGTACACAAAGTGGAATTGTAGTTGTTGTAGTATGAAAATGGAATTACCGAAAGTTATATGCCATTACGAATATCCAAAAAAAATGCTCGTTTGCTACTTCAATGTAATGATATGATGGTAAGCAGTTACTGCCGTCCATGGACACACCATAATCACCCCAAAACACGATCAAAGTTCTTTCTTAGGTCAACCACAAACGCGTTCCTACATCTGAGGACTTGGAACGCCTCGATTAAGTGTCCCTGACCACACCCTTCACATCAGAACGCAGCAACAAGAACACTATTATAAGACAGTCGAACCACAACATTTTCTACCACCATCCACTACAAGTGTATCGTAGTCGATGGCGCAACTCTGCGCTAGTAGATTGAAGGTGTGGCGTAAATAATAATAAACAGTTCGTACTTCGAAAGGGAATTGTAAGAATGTATTGTTCCCTTCTATGACTAGTACATTGTTACAGCGTTATTGTCAAATGAATAATAATAAAATGACTACGAAATAGAAAAAAAAACCTATTTCTTTATAATTTGAAAATACATAGTAATGTTGAGTTGCCAACATGTTGCGCGCCGCAAAAACAACTAAATTTAAAATTATACGTATAATATAATATAATACTACATGCGAGTACTTCCAATACTTAAATAAAGTAAGGATGTGAAAGGTCCGTTATGATACCGACACCCTTTTTTACTGCCTTATATCTTAGCCTCTAGAGTAGGGTTGTACGGAGAAAGCGAACTATACCATTACTTCCTATCTTTCAAGAAAAAACATTGAAAGATAGTTATTTGTGGCCATAAAAGCTACATCTTAAGCAATGGAATTACCATTTAATTAATTTCACGAATTATTTCAACAATAAAAAGACGTCAAAATAGAAGACAGATTCGAGAAAATACTTTTGTTTTATTTGAATTAACAATAACAAAAAATATAAATATGATCGGTTTTAATATGCATGCAATAGATAAGAACGCAAATACGCAATTTAAAAATAGTTTGAAACTAAATTGGGTAATACAACTTCAAAGTGCTATATCAAGACAGTAGACGCAGAAATACAATTAAGTTTGGATTCTACTAAGTCCTTTATCATACTTATAATAAACGTCTCAGTTTATTTAAAGATTTCACCTCACAAAGCGACGACACAAAGGATATGATTTTATTCTTTAAGTTCACAAAGAACTAAAAGGATCACGTCGTCTGTCTGTCCGGATTTATTAGAGGATTAGACGACAATAAAACTGATCTAAAGTAGCTCACGAGCCATGTGTTGAAAGATAAAAATAAAACAACGACGCGTTATTAGAAACATATTTGTTATAGGGTATTCGTGAGGGATAGTAGAATCGATGTAGACAGCGCATTCGAAATTTATAATACAAGCACACGCGCCCATACACATACACACACACATAGTGATACAGAAGAACTATTTTGGACATATTCCTGTTTAGTTAAATTGGATTTTCTTATTATAAGTGACACGTCAAGATATATTTATTTATTTATCCTCTAAATCATAGTTCATATACAGATGCTAGTTAATTTGCTTTAACGAAAAAAAAATGTAATGCAGACATTTGGCAATGAGCGTATAGATAGTTCCACGTACATTATCAGATGTCTAGAGCTGCAGAACTGAATAATGTTTATAGTTATCTTTGTAATAAATAAAGAATCATACATATCCTATTTAATTCCCGAGCAAGAAATCCATGGCGGATGTACATAACCAAAAATACACAACAACACCCAACATAACAGCGAATGGTAAGTAGTTGTAAATATGAGGGGACTGCACGAAAAAAAATGTTTACAACGGAGAACCGGGCACGTATAAAACTCTAGAGGCACGAAAAACGACGAGGAAACCGCTAAAGCACGGCCTATAAATATTTCCGGATTTTACGTCCGTTTATCCACAACAATGGCCGAAATTGACTGTATCCTATCTCATTACACTAGAACGCACTTCATAAAATGTTGCCCATATTTTTGGCAAAATTCGATGTTACCTTATCGGTGTGGGAAGTGGCTGGATTTTGAGCTCAACTACAAATATTGCTGTTTAAGCTTGTTCAGTGGCCTGGTAATAGGGCAAGTTTATTTTATTCTTATTAGATATTGTTGATAATAAATTACTTTTTGTGGTTACGCGTCATTACTCATAAATGATGTTTATACGTAGAATCCACCTAGAGTACCTAGAACAATCCCGCAATTTGTGTGGATATACACATTTAGGCTGTTCTTTATAATACAATAGTAATATATAATATGTAGTATATCTACAGTAAAGGATTTGGAGTAGAAGACGGAGAGTGCTAAAGTTTATTCGCGTTTTTCAGGTCCGTGCGATGATGCACTTAAAAAGCTGTCTCCTCTTACATAGGTATAAAAAAAAATAGAGCAAACATGCTTTATGTTCTTATTGTGGTATAACATATTTTTGAACGCTGATATAGGATTTTTTTTGTTATAAAGATGTAATTATAAATGTGACTAGGATATCACAACGAACATCAGTTTGAATAGTATAATTCCGTCATTAAACACCGGTAGAGATTAATAAAGGTGACCTCATTATTAATCAAGAGGCAGTTTAACATTAATCAACGTGGTATCGCTGATTACAGTGATAATTTGGGTAATAACTGATACCCCTAACATTAAATAATAGTTGTTTCAATTGCAAGCGTATTTGTATCTTTTATTTCATAAATCAATAATAATTTGCAACAAAAACGATACAACTAAATAAACTATAAAGTAAATATGCAGAAGATCGTTTTTTGCAGTTAGGTCAAAAATATTTACATTTTCATTCATTCGTATTTCGATCAAAGTTTTCTTAGAAAAAATATGAAAAATCTTTTTTTTTGTTTTCTTCTTTATTTATTTATTTATTTTCTTTTCTTTATTTATTTTACTTATTATGTTACAAAACAGTTCTATTCCTTCGAACCGAAGTAGACCAAAACCCGTACACCGCCGAGATATGAAAACTGTCGCTATTTTGTAGGTGGTCACTGTCATTAAACTAAACTGTTGTAAGTAACCTGCCTACTGCGGTAACGTGACATTAAGTCGATAATAGCGTGAACCGTTTCCGCGTAAATTATGCCAGCACAAATAACTTTGACACATAACGTGCACGACAAAATAGCCTTCGCTGACGTGATGGGGCGTATCTTAATGCTATATTTGGGATGCGGCTGCTCGGGTCTGCTATTGCCCGAGGTCATTTCGTGCTGCATAAAGTTAAGTATGACGTAATGAGTCTACGTGATTCATGCCTGTTCCTACCCTTTGATATGGGCCAGCTTGGGCAGGAGTACTCAACTGTGTAATCACTAAAAACGTTGTAACTGGAACTGATTCCATGTTCATACGTTATCGTTATGTCCATATGTTATCTGTAAGACATACGACTAAAACTATATACTACCTACAAATTATAACTATGAAATATTTAATTTGTTTTCTTAACGCATCTAATTAGCACACTCCGCTACACTACACTACACCCTTTTTATATTTGCTTTAAAAAAATACATACATACCTACATTACAATAACAAACAAATACAACAAAAAATAATCAAAAATATACAAAAAGAAAAAAATTTAGGTAATACGAGTAGACAATGTAAATAGAAGACTAAAATACTACAGATTTAGATTAATAGACTAAAATAGACTGGAATAGTTTGAGAATCACTGGCATAGGCTATACGTGCGATTGCCCTCAAGATCACCGTTGAAGTGTAACAAATGTGATTATTATGTACAAAACGGTGATAATGTGCACATTTACATTATACACATAGTAAGTTCGAATAAATTATTTTGAGCTACAGTATAGTATTAATATATCGTCAGATGAAATATTTAACTGTAAGCACTGTTTAGAAGGGATAAATATGCTTTTTTTTATCGCAGTTGACACAAAAGTTCATATTCATATTAATTTATTTTAAACTTAGATAACAATATTGACCTAAATTAAATATGACTTACAAGGGTCGACAATCGACTCCGGAAGCACCACCGCCACACCTATTTCTGCCTTATAACAGCAGTATTCGTACTGCTGTGTTAGCTTAGAGGGTGTGGTTAGGGAGACATACTTAACAAAGGCGTTCCAACTTAGTCCTCAGGGGTAGCAAAGCATTTAAGTCGACCTAAGAAATAACTTCGATCCTGGGTTGACTACAGATATCCATGGGCGGAAGTAACCACTTACCTTCAGGACTGCATGCTTGTTTGCTACCTCCCAGTCATAAATAACATGCAAGTTATACCAACCATATAAGGGTATCCGCACTACCTCTTCTTATATTCACCCCTGTTTATCAGACGTAGAAACGTGACTTTTATTGACTTCAGATATTGCTAAAATTGCTCCCAATTAATGGGTAGCAGTGACTCCTTAACCCAGTACTCTCCTTTAACGCCTTGGTGTAATCTCTTACGTTGCTACTTCTGTTTACTCAGTCATGTATCATTTGGGGGCATTTCATTTGAAACCCCAGAAAAACATAAAATGTTGAAGAAATTGGAATAGTTTGACTTCAAAATGTTTTACCATCAAATAATTTGAGGAAAGTTTTGGGGAAAGCGTATCATTACATTTTACGATTTTACATTAACACTTAATATAATGGTTTTCTTGGGCCAATATCGCGAACTTTTAATAGAATCACTTTTGTTTGTACAACAAACATTTTTGTTTGAGAAATTCAAAGTCCAGAGGCGACTCTACGACATCTTTGTTCCTAGTGCTACATTAAAATTAATATTCATTTGCATAATCTATCTTATCTGCGAACGTATTTAGAAACAAATTTATATCTATTAATTTGCTAATTTACTAACTGGTCGTATATTGTTAGATAAGGGACTTGTTTTGCGAGACCAGAAAATAAATAGTGACATGACGAAATGACTTTTCGATAAATTAATTTTTTTATTGAATAGAATTATTAAGATAACATGTGGGCCAGGTAATGTTTATCAGTCGCTGCCGTACAAGGACGTCCAAGAATAACTCCTGAGAATTAATGGCGCGCTATTTCGTGAAGAAGATGCATTTTGTAAACCTTACCATATCCTTCATGTTAGAATACAGCGGCACAAAACAGTTGGTATACGGCACATAATATGCAGGTGTAACAAGGTACACAGTGGTCAAATCAGAACCATCTGGATTTTTTTTTATGCCTGCGATGTAGCAAACGAGCATGCAGTCCACCTGATTGATGGTAAGTGGTCACTGCCGCCCATGGACATCAACCCAAGACAGAATCGAAGTTCTTTCTTAGGTCGACCACAAATACGTTGCTACCCCTGAGGACTAAGTTGGAACGCCTCGGTTAAGTATATCTCCCTGACCGCACCCTTCAAACCAAAACACAGCAGCAAGAATATTGCTGTTATAAGGTAGAAATAGGTGTGGCGGTGGTGCCTCCGGAGTCGAACAGTTTCAAGGTTCTACCACCTTGCTAGTCTAAATATCACGTATTTTATTCACCTGCTGCAGTGTTGCGCTGAGCGGCATGTGAGTACATTACAAAGCTTGGCGATCGAATTGGAAGTTACTGTCTGTAATGTTCGCAAAGCTTATGTACTAAATAGATAAATCGATCTGATATTATAATTATGGAAGTATTAACATCACTCTGTGCTGTCTATTATGGGAAGTCTTAAACTAGTAGCGGGCTCGCAGTAGCAGAAATCCTTCTGATTGAACGCGAGCGGTTAGATCCAGGGCCAAGTTTCATCAACAATTCCCAGTTTTGAGTTTCGATTGTCGAAAGCAAAACGACCGAGGAACAACACATCTGCGGTTAAGTTAGCCAACTGGAGAACTGGGATGCACTTTAGTATAAATAAAACATGGTTTTGTATAAATAAATAACTAGGTTTGTTTCGCGTTTGTGAGATATTAAAGAATACAAAGGTAAGGTTAGAATAGAAGGCGAAGAGTATTTTATTATGTGAATTAAAAATACACAAGGTGAGTTAGAATGAAAGACTCTTCTGTCATGTGTCTACTAAGTACAAATTATGAACTGGGAGCTCGACATTCGTAATTGAGTAGACAATTACATTTATTAAGAGGATGGAACACTTTTTGGAGATACAGCCTTTTACAGTTCGACTGCGGAGGTTCTATCTTAACATAATTATACGAGCCAAATAATAGTTCTGTTTATGTTCCGGTTAGAAGGGTGGTAAGGGAGACATTTAACCGAGGCGTTCCAACTTAGTCCCCAGGGGTAGCAACGCATTTTGGATCTGCCTTGGATTGACTACCGACGTCCATGGGTCCTGGTCCACGCCAGGGATCACGAATCATCAAGTGGATAGCATGTTTGCTACCTCAATGTTATAGACACATCGCCTCTTTTCAGCACAAAATCCATCCCAACAGTAACGAATGATAGCGAAATCGTTAAACTCACTTTGGTAAGCGTCCAACGAAAGTTTTTAAGATCCCAGAAGTCGTCGTAGATAAAAATGTTTTTTAAAACACGGGTCCAACTTCGCCGCTTGGAACTTTAGTTTCGCCTACTGGACGTTTTGTGGTAGCGTTCTAAACTTTAACAGGGCTTCACAGCGCGACTCTTTCAGTCATTTCAAATGTAGATAAGTTTTTGGTAATGTTATTTCGGAATCTACTGTAATTAGGTAGTTCCAAGTAGAACATTTCGTCGTTGCTTTAGTATTCTTGATGTTATGTTCGGATTTCATAACTCTGTTAAGTTTTGGTTGGTGTGGTAAGGGAGATATACTACACTGAGGCGTTCCAGCGTAGTCCTT
>DWNJ01001404.1:0-12137 GCA_018250275.1 Udranomia eurus
TTTTATCCGACTTGATATTTATCATCATATGTCATATTAAATTACACAAAATCTTTATAAATTGTAGCCCATGTGTGATTCTGATGTATAAGCTATATTACTGTTTTATCTAAATCTAAGTTTTTATATAAAGGAACAATAAACATCCATACAAACTTTCGCATTTATAATATTAATAGAAAATAGGCGTAAATATATACATAGAAAGTTTCCTATCCATCCCATTGCCTTGTGCAGATCTCTAAACCCTTAAATTGAAACCTGTGGACGACTATCACATAGACAACAAATTGGTATTAATGTGTAGAGTCGCTTTTAAGTTATGCGCATATTAAAGCAGCCTCGAACGAGACCGCGCTGTAAATATCTATCGAGTGCGAGTTACATCACAATCACAACTCTAAATTAATTTAAACTGGCTCATTACTGATCGCTTTCTTCCTATAACTTCGATTTAAGTGCCACCGAATCAGACTTTTATGTTAGATTTTACATCACTTTTTATATTCGAATACCGTTAAGCGAAGTCACTCGATCACTTAAAAACTGAAGCCTATCTATTCCGTGATTTGGAGTTAGATATGTAATTTGAATATATTTATCACAAAAACACAATTAAGAAAGTCAATAACACCGAGTATTCTTAATCAAATGTCGGATTTAGTCAATTTTAACTTTAATGATAGCGTTTGTTCGGGTAAGCCGCTATGATTTATCGCTTAAGGAAATACAAAACATGAATTGGAGGAAAGTGTGTGTAATGTGGTACAGCATATACGTCGTTCAGAGCGTGCGTAGCGGACGGCAGCGCTATCGTCCGCCCATCGACGCTTGATTTATGACACGCCAACTTTATATACAAGTCACAAAAATCAAAAATGTTTTAATAATCATTTCATAATAAAGAACCTTTTATAGCCGCTTACATACTGATACGAATACCTCTTTAATTGCTACAAATGTACAAACATATAATTATGTACTTTAAACAGTTTTTAAGTGTCTAATTTGTTTACTGTGTGTGTGTTCTGTACTACGTGCACTGTCATTAATAGCGGTAGACATCTCTCATATGAAAAAAAATAGAAGATAGTAAAGATATATAGATATTTGACGACCCGTATGACGCAATGGTCACCATGCCGGACTACCTTTCGAAGTGTCCTGGGTTATATTCCCAGCAAGTCAGAAATTTGGATGATGAGTTTAAATTTCTATTCTCGGTCTGGATGTTTGTGCTGATGTCTTTGTGTGTTATCCATGGCACCCACGACACAGAGTGTGTCCTAAAATCCTAGTGTGGGGCTATGAATGTGAAAGCGTTGTTTATTTATTTATAATTGACTTAAAATTATACGTTAACCCTAATCCCTACATATGGCAGATGGAGATTATTTTAGCGCGATAAATAAATACGCAGAAAAGCGTGTGATCATTATAATTAAGGGCTAACAGAAAATATTTACCTCGAACAAATTTACAGACACAAAACTTTAAGCTAAAGAGAAGCTTAAAGTTATCAGTCACAGACGTATCAAACCGAAGTAATTCATTAGGGGGTCATTGAGACCGTACGAGACGTCGGACCCTGACGGACCATTACTCGAGATGACGACGCGTGCCCGCGTATCATGCCACGACTTCTGTACGCGCAGCCACCCTGCCTCCCGCGTCGCTCCCTACGACGACATTACAAGGGAATCTCCATAACCGATCAGAGGTCGCACTTAAATGGAAACGCTGCACCCGCCGTTGCTTTTAAATAGGAAACGACACGTTTATCCAATTAGAAATTCACCATATCTTTGTGATAGTTGAAGAGGAAATTTGAGCAATCAACTTGCAGAGCGCCTCGGCGTTCCTATCACAGTTTATTCAATTGAGCTCGTAATGAAGTTATGTGAGCTATGCGCAGTATGAAACAAGCGCGCTATATTTAGGTTCATTGGTTACGGAAGATTTCAAAATAGCTATAAATATCTCGAACAAAATTGAAAGCGTTGAAATAGTCTGCGGTGAAGCTAGACATCTAGAGAAAGTCTATGTCCCTACATTCTCTGATAGGCCTATTATGTTATGTATTAATTTTCGGCACATAAGCGGACGATTTTACCATTATAGATACTATTAATAAATAATTATTTTCTAATACAGTCATACTCTATATATTAAGATCACAAGATTCTAAGAAACCCATTTTCATTATGTGAAGTACAATTATATCATTATCATACTAATATTACGATATTATTAGTGTGACCTCTACTTTATTTGAAATTATTGGCCGAAAGCGCAATCAGTATTCTAAATAACAAAATTTATTGGTTGCATTGCCCAAAAACACGAAACAGTTACAAGTTGTTATTAACGCCAAGCAAAGCACCCGTTTATTCTAAGTTGTTGTCGCATACTATTAGGGATTAGTTTTGCAAGAGTTATTAATGATATCCGTAAACAATTAGTAACGTTTACGCTATAAATCATTATGTCAGTGTTCTAAAACTCTAATATGATGGTTGAATTAACATTAATTAAGTGTAAATTTAAATTATATTTGCTTGTAAGTGCCGATTTATATTGATATACCTTGAAACCGGAATGTGTTTAGTTTATAGAGACGGTCTAATCTAGGTTTAATCCAATGTTAGATCCAATGCGGTAGATTGAATAGAAAAAACTCTATTTATAATGTCTACGCAATTTATGCTAGTGTAGTGTCTAACGGTGCAGGTTAGATAGACTGAGTTATTGAATTCGAAAGCATCTAAATCTATCTTTTGCATTACAAGCTGTGATACATCAATATATTTTGTCCCGATTTCAATGGCATGGACATTTTGAATTCGTTCACATATGTGTATACAACGAACCACACATATGCACTTGTTTACCTTTTTATTTATCTTTTATAACTGGGAGGTAGCAAACGAGCATGCCGGTCACCTGATGGTAAGTGGTCACTGCCGCCCATGGACATCTGTAATCAACCCAAGACAGGATCGATGTTCTTTCTTAGGTCTACCACAAATGCGTTTCTACCCCTGAAGACTAAGTTGGAACGCCCCGGTTAAGTATGTCTTCCTGACGACACCCTTCAAACCAAAACCAAAGAACAGCAGTAAGAATACTGCTGTTATAAGACAAATAGACGTGGCGGCGGCGCCTCCAGAGTCGAACCGTAAAAGGTTCTACCATCTTACCATATGTACACATATTCATCTGCAATTCGATCGTGCGGTTAAAGAAATGCTGCGATGTCAAAGGTAAGTAAGCTAAACGAGCGTAATAGAAGCGTGTCGAATGTCTAGCCGGTAGCGGCGGCCCTGAGAGGAAATGGCCGCTCATACGGCGGGCAAGCGCTGTCGTGTGCCGGGCGCGTGCCACCGTGTGTAGTTGACCAAGTGATTAGTCCGCCTTTGTTTATAACGTCCGATTGTGCTGGTCCTCAGATGTCAACTACAGTCGAAGCAACTGTAGAATAGAGGACTGCATGCAAATGGTAGACTAATTATGTTATAGCGCTTGTTACTAACATTAGATATGTTATCGTTTAAATAAAAATAAAGCCTTGACGTTGTGAATTGCAAGGATACATGGTATAAACACACTCGGCAGTTACCGCACGAATTACGACAATGTGATGACTAAACAATGTATGAGGGTAACAACGAATATTGGCTGATTAAATCTAGCAAGTATGTATATGGAGCAATATTTTTTTTAAACTTTGATGGGCATTGTAAGTACTGTACTTATTTATCACTTGGTCCATAACAGTTATACCGAGTTAGCCGACCTCACTTACTACGCTGACCTCATTCGTAAATCATTTAATCTTATTTCAAAGAGCAGGGGCCCACAGCGAGCTATAAAATTTAGACGACCACAGATTATTTATGTACGAAAAATACACTGACACTTCAGTTGATAAAGATATTATTATGTGTGATTTACACGCTTTAGTACCAAGCCTGACAAGTATAGATTTATTATTCGGGTTCATAAGTTGACTTTATCGGAATTCTATTTAAAGGAAAACTGATAAAGGCTTTCTGAATTTATATTAATATTAATAAGAAGAGTTTAGATGCGTAGTTTAAAGCGGAATATCATTGTAACATCGTTGATGACAATAAATCGGGATAAGTGGCGCATACCTTAACAGAACGCTACATCATGTAACAAGCACTCCAAATTAATATATCCTGGCTCGCGCCGTGATTCCTAATATTATATTTAGACGTGACACGCGCTCGTTTGTATCAATTGGCCCCGTCTGCCTCACTGATATACGGCCGACGCTACTTTAGAACAATGACAGTACAAATTGCACGATTACGGGCCTAGCACCGCACTAGCACCGCCCCGCGCCCGCCAGCAGTTCTTACAACGGTCAAACCAGGCTTCTAACATCGATAGACTAAGATATACTAATTGATTAGCTTACGGTTTAACTCTATTAAAGCACATTGAATCTACGAAAGCGGTGTGGAGTACACATACTTTGTATGAGTCCTAGTTTATATTTTTATTAGCTAAAGGAAATTATATTTGGAATAACAATATGCAGGGTACGTTCTGCCAAAGACGTCAAAAAAGTGATGGAAGTTTTCCACCGTTGGTTTTTTCCCCAGTTACCATAGCCTGAGGCGCTGAAAGCTAATTAAAGTCATTATACTATTTAAAAGGCGCACACTTTTTATTACACTCCATAACAAATTAAGTTGTTGCCAATAATGATAATTATAGTTCGTATTCATTAAGCAACGACGTTTTAATTAAATAAAAGAACCCATTTAATACTTGCTCAAACTGCAATAAAGCTACCCTTCTAACCTGCAATAAATAGAATAAACGAGACTCATTATACGCAGTGCGGATTGTATTTAAACAAAAAATGATTTATTCATCTGTACATTGCAAAACGCACATCAATTCACGATAATTGCCTTGACCGTGAGTTTGAATATGTATGAATTTGAATAAACTGCTTTGCTTCATTTGAATACTTTAGAGAAGGCAGTACTTATTTCCATACGCGGCGTTTACTTGTACCAAACTTAGTCAACACGATAGCAGTCTCAGCGCAAATTGTAGCATAATGTTGGGCGTTTTGTAGCTTTATAGCTTAGAGCTGATAACCAGGGCTTCGGAGGACGAGTTTACGGAACGCGGGGCATTAAAATAGAAGCGAATCTCCATACGAACAGGTATCTAAATATAGAGCACAATGAATGATAAAAAATAATACCTACTTGCTAAATAAAGGCTCGTCGAGTGCAAATATTTGTATATTAAATAAGAGATACGTAATAAACGCGGATCGTAAATTTTACAAGTAAATTTTGAAGTCGTTTCGGAAACACAAATGTCAAATATAAAGAGGTTCTGCTATTATCTACCTATTTTACGTTCTCTCACGTCATCCTCTTAGTGTTGTTTTCATAAATAGCGTACTTTATTACGAGCCACTCTTTGCCAAGATGTCCGAGGAGCACGGATAATCATTTCCACATGATCGCCTTCTCTTCTACATATGTACGCATTAAATATTTGTAGCTATCACATTATATCTATGAAAGTTCATAATTCCGAAGCGCTTTTTATACGTAACATCATAGGTGTACAAAGGGCTTTGTTAAAGTATTGAAGTAACATATGTGCTTTCAGTCTACGTTATAGTCAGGTCATTTAAAACTGGTAGAATCTTTGTTGTTTTTTCGTTCTCGTTTTTTTAATAAATTTTCAGTAATTACTAATACTACTGAAATACTGTTTGACGGATACATAGGTTTAGGTTTAAAGACATTTATTCTCACAAAGACTTACATTAGTCACTTACATGAGAACATTGAAAATAATAATATTTTTTTTTAATGCGTTATGTTCGTCATTATAATTATTAGTACTCAATTAACACATCCGTCTATTTTGCATATTTTGTTTGACGGATACATTAAAATGCTTAACTCAATACAATCACCACAACCTTTGTGGCAACTTCAAGAAACGTTTATCTATCCTATTCTTCAAGTAAATATACAAGTAATATGGTCGTTATTCTTCATCGTCACTTAGGTAACATACCAGATACCAAATTTTAGCAGTATCACGCCAACGTGTATCAACTCATTGCAAGCGTGTCGGATGTGAACAACCACATCCAACATATAACGTAAACACGTGCGCTCTTACTGGTACTTCTAAGAATTGAGCTTGATATTACTTCGTGGTTATGTCCGCTGAATCCACACGTTCTAACAGTAACACAAATGCCATCACAACTCTACGATAAAATTGTACCTAATATCTTCTACCTCAAGAATGTCCCTACTTGACCCTGTGTTCATTCATATAAGTAAAGCTTGATATATAAACAATAATAAGTGTAAACAAAGTGGACACACGTATGATTCTTGCATCAGGGGCAGGCGATTACAATACCCATTCAATAGCTTCATGTGCGGCGGCAGCTGGTCGGTACAAATCAGTCTAATGAGCGGATCAGATGAAAGCCTTTTAATTTCCCATTTCGTGCGGGCACGGCGATATCGAGTGACTGTTATTAATATAGAAGCAGGGCCGGTCGCCGGTGGCGGCGCTCCCGACAGCCTCGATTACGTCCGACCGTATGGAGGTATCGCAGACGCTCTCCGCAACTTATCTCCCGCTATTAATTACGCTTAGATATGCACCAGACAAGTTTTAATGCAACTGCTTCATTTGTTGCTGCAGCGAGAGTGCCATATCGGAGACGTTATAGAAGTGATAACTTTGTGCGGCTGACAGCCGGCCCGACGCCGCGCGCGACTCTAGAAACAACGCAGGTATCGGCCGGTGCGTAGATGACTGATAGTTCTGTCCGAACGTGGTACATTTAACACCGATACTGATCTGCTTATAAATCAGTTAGCCGGCGTTTTGCAAGCGACCAGTACAAGCGTGCGGTACACTATTAACGCAATTACGGCTTCTGTTCGTGAAAGAAATCGCAATAAGATCAGGTGGAGCCCCGGGCGGCGCCGAGCGGATAATAACACCCCACCAGGCACAAATAGAACGTTGCACATCGAGAGGGGCAACTATCGGACTCTAAATCATTTTATATTGTAAGCACGTCCATCACTTTAAAATTCAATTATTAATTTTATGAACGCCTACCGTCGACGTACAGTTTTCTAAATATTTTTGAATTCGTTATTTTATCTTTTTCTGTCCGAGGGTTTAGAATTGTCTATTTAGTATTATTATCTCATATTGCCGGCTGCCGAAGAAATCCGATCCATTCTTCACTCTTGATAACACACCACTATTCTGCATGCTGTGATAAATACTAACATCCATAGATATTGACCGAGAGCTTTTATACTAACCGTAAATATTTTAGTTAAAGCCACGTTCCATCTTGATGCTTCTTAATTTCATAGATAACTTACGATGTGCACAAATGGCATGCATTGTGTAAAGTACTAACTGTTTGTAGTAACTAAAACTGAATATCTCTGGGAGAGGCAGAAACAAACAAACGTCCTCACAAGCTTTCGCATTTGTAATATTAGTATGATATACCTGCTCAAATCTGTGTACCAAAGCAACATTGGCAGACATTTATTATAACATTTCAACTTAGTACTCGGATGTATCGGTGGTATTGACTTAATTACACTAGTACTACAACTATTATGAGTTAGATAGAAATATTCGCCGATAGCCGCTAAATATAAGCCGCTGTGGTAATTTAGTGCTTTTGTAATAATTAGTTGTACTCGGGATTTTACAATATGTTTAGCCATATTACGAAGTAAACTCTGTAACAGCAGCAGGTAATCGGTTCAGTGGTTTATTTTGTACGTATGTTTGTAAGTTATTCACACACATTGTCCTGCATGGTGTATGAATACAGTTAACTCTGTACGCAACATTATTCCTCAGTCTAGCTATTCTCAGGAAGACGGATTGTTTCAGATTTCTTTCTCTTTCGTAAATTGCATAGCCGTGTGCGAAATTTTATATATTTAAATATCAGCTATTTTTAGTTTGTTATGAATTTTTTCATTTAAATGTTTACCTGATTATCTTTGTACTTAAATTCGAAATAGTCGAGTAATTAATGGTACTCGACTAATTACTTAATAATTTTTATCGTTGATTATTCTATAACGAGGTAAAGCCGAGACGCAGAGGTTCATGCAAATAGTAAACAATCCTCGAACGACTTTTTTCGTACCTCTCTCCTACAGGATGGAGAAGGATGACCACGGATCCAACCAAAATATTAAACATCGTTCATTCATTTGGCTGTGTTAGAAATACAGGGATTTTAAATGCATCTTGCTTCACGTTACAAAAATTGCATTATTTAACTTACAAGCATTAAACATGTAGCAGATCTTTAATGGCTTAGGATTCGATGTTTTCATGCGCTAGTTTCAAGATGAAAATGTGTAAGCAGTCCGTTATATCAGCAATCATAACTCACGGAGCTCGGACCGAACCAGTCCGCTAAAAATAATTGTTTCGGAGCGACGTCCTGCGGAGGCTATCTACAAGACTTGTTCCTCCCCTGATACAAACTACGAGAGCATCCCAGATCAGGGGACAGCAACCTTAGGATCGGAAATGAGTATGGAGATGTTCTTCCTTACGCCTGTAAACTAGATTGTTAATTTATTATTATTATTGATGTTAAAGGACTTAACAAATCAAAAACATGTTAAACATGCAATAGAAACCATTCACAATTTAAATCAATAACATACAACTAGTTTATTTTAGTTTATTTACAAGAAAAAATATATTATGATGATAGTCTGCGCTTAGTCCTGTTTACATCCGATATAATGTTACTACTAAAAAGAGCTTTAAATGCATGTTTCAATATAATACTTATTTCACAAATTGTTTTAAACAGACCAAATGTTATCGAGCCCTGCTACAAACATAGCGTTGCTAAAGAGTTAAGTTCATACGCAAGACCTATCCATTAAATTAACAGATCTCGTAATATCAGATACAATTAAACAGGCAATATCTTAGTGTTTCAATAGTAACAACCACTAATCTATTCAAGCTCTAAGAACACAATGAAGGAAATGCTTATCTGATAGTTATAATGATTTATTTTATTGCGCCAGGATAGTACTTATTTAAACTAGTAAGAGACAATATAGGGCTAGGCAAAATTGGAAGTGCGCTGTGTGTAAAAATTGTTTAAACAGAAATACATTTTGTTCTCATATATTTTCAACTTCTTTTTAACAATCGCTTGCGAATCTTGTTATTGTAATAGGTCGGTGGTTATTAAAATGATTACTTTTTTAAAACTTGAAGATGGTAGAACCTTTTACGGTTCGACTCCGGAGGCACCACCGGTGCACCTATTTCTGTCTTTAAACAGTAGTGTTATTGCTGCTGTGTTCTGGTTTGAAGGGTGTGCTCAGCGAGACATACTTAACCGAAGCTTTTCAACTTAGTCCGCAGGGGTAGCAACGGATTTGTAGTCGACCTAATAAAGAACTTTGATCCTGTCTTGTGTTGATTACATATTAACCCCGCATAATTCTTCTTCTTTTTCTTAGGTTTAAATATAATACGTATCATAAAATAGCCAAATTTACTGATTAAAACATATTATTGAATAACTAGCCAATAACTAGCGTAATTTCTAACATAATATATGGGTTAAGTCATGTAGGTACTGACGTCTCGTCTACACATGTAGAGATCGTATCTGGAAGCATTACGTGATCAGAAGTCGTCGGCGGTGTTATCTCAGTGCTGACCGCTGATGAAACCAGAGACGGTCGGTGGAACCCTCCCGCTAGTTGCTATAACTCAACACGATAACGCCGTAGCGCCTCTCGGAATTGTTAACGACAAATAACGCAGATAACGAAACGGCCACCTAAACGACCATATCTGACGTTCGATAATATTTAATAATTATTTACACACATTTATCAGATGCAACCAGACACGTGCCTCGGCCGGTGTCAACATGCTTGGAGCTAACGTTTTTATGAATAAATTACTCGACCTTTACTCGCCTGAAAGTTTACGCCATGTCCGTCTTGTCTCTTGTCGCTTTTCGTTTTTTTTAATACGAAGATACTCAACGTCCACCTAAAACTTCATAGGGCAACAAAGCGTTCAGCTTTCTGTTTGAAAAATATCATAAGTGCATCTGTACGTGTCTGCGATTAAGGGTACCACCGGGCACTCAATGCGCTCTCACTTAACGTCATAAATAACTTTGTCAATCTGCTAACTTAATAGCATAATTTATCCGTCGCAGGACAACATAACGAGCAAAGCCAGATAATAAACCAGAAAAGCCATGAGGTGATAATAGCTGCCCGTAAATAATGATTCCTGATTGCCGGTCCACACCTCAACGCAGGTCGTCGCTAAAACATAATACCGTTGAGCGTATCTGGCAAAACGTTAGTTTGTAATACGAACGTACAGATAATAGAACTCTTCCTGTATTTTGTATGGCCGCAACAGCGAGATCTGACCTCGCAAGTTGTTCATGTCTTTTATTCAGTAGAATGCAATAGGAGTCTAATTAACGCCAGTGCTCGGACATGGGCTGCATCGAGGATGTTCCGATTAGAGCGGCTCGCCCGTTAAGGAGAAACAATCACATCTCCTACAAGGAATGAGCAAGATTAGCCACTTCCCCGCCGCACTGTTTACATGAGGAACGCCGAGAAACAAAGGACAAAGATTGCAGCTGAACAAATCATTCGTGTAATCAATATTCATGTATACTTTTTGATTATAATAACAACTTTTGGTAATATTCGTTTACAGGTGAAATGGAAATCTGTAAGGAGTACGCAGCGAAGTTTAAAATACAATGTCCAGTGGTCGGCAGCTAGCAGGAAGAACGCAAGCGGCACACGGCAGCCGGCTGGAGCTTGGAGCGACGTATGCCGCGCTACACGGCTTCTGTGTCGATATGTTCCGCGATAGCCACCGCTCCAGCGGCCGCACCATTTATTCATGGTGCAATAAATTCAAATTACCGGATTAACAATAGTACGGATAGCATCTCTCGAACCGATACTCGCGCGCCGATATTGACGATGTAAACTGCAAATGCTCTTGACTTTATAAACGTCAGTAAATCTGTCGCAATTACTGTGATAAAAACGGGCTCTAAACGGATTTATAGCTCGCGACTATATCAAAACGTCGTCGTTCTCGCTTTACATTCAACATACCTACTCTCGTAAAAACTGTTGTTTCATTGGACAAACACTGCAGAATGTGAGTTGATTTTTATAAACGTTTCTCATACACCTAGAGTATTTTGCAAGCGTAATTGTCTCAGCTATTTATCGGTAATTGTTCAACAATTGAAACTCGATAGTTGTGTGTTTATTAATAAATTGCTATCAATAAACGTCGCAGACGCGTCTCAGTTAAAGCTCATGAGCCTTGTCAGTCGCTTAGGACGGACGCTATATAGCGCAATGAAATCCTACACCGCGACGAATCGAATGCTGTCCTGTCGCGTTTGAAATTTCTGCAATATTTCGCCCTTTTCACGCAGATATCCTCGGCCCGTGTCTAAACCGCCGGACGTGAAACACAATATCTTCGAGTGCGCTCCATAATTTATACGCACCGGTTTCGATGTGGGTAATGTATTAGTCAAGGTGTAGTCTTAGATTGTGACCTATCTGATGGATGTACCAAAAATAAAATGTTTCAGTGAAATAACTGTATTGTAGCATCGTAAATGCGCACCCATTTGATTTCTATTGGGATTCTAATGTTACTGTCAAATGTCGAATCCCAAATTTCAGTATTTACGATACATTTAATATCAAAATTAGTACACATCGGCTTACTGTATATTAGCGAGGACTATTGCGTGATTTCACTTAACTCTACCTCAAAGCATTAGGTTTTTTTATGTTTGTGTTGAAAGACGAAAATGACATGGTTTTAAAGGTTCTCCTTAACCTTCTACAAGTCTATAACAGTTTTATTGCTATTTCAACTGTGATTGTGATAGTTTTCAACATTTTAAACGAATCTTTTACCGTTGTTTTTTTTTATGACTGGGAGGTAGCAAACGGGCATGCAGTCCACCTGATGGTAAGTGTTCACTGCCGCCCATGGAC
>DWNJ01001405.1:0-12134 GCA_018250275.1 Udranomia eurus
GTTTTGCATAAAAATTATAAATATATATTATATGTATCGTTTTTAATAATTACAGAGGTGATTATTCGATCAACCAACTAGCCACTATGTTTCATTTATTGTAAACCTTTAAAATGTAACTCTTGCTGTTCGATTTTTTTGTATTATATGTAACAATGCAGCAGTGATATTAAAAATAATGGAAGAAAAGTTACATAATGTGTGATGGGTATGTTTTATAAAAAGTGCAACCAGACTATGTAATATGACTAAAGACTATGTGGCAAAAATATTTTGTATGTCAGGGGCCATCCATTAATTCGTCACATGTTAAGGGGAGGAAGGGGGTCGACCAAGTATGACATTGTGTAACAAGGAGTGGAGAGGGGTTCTTTACAGGGCCAGATTTGAAAAAGGGCAAAAATATTCTCATAATAGGTAATTTCTTCCTTTTAGGGTAATATCTTTTTAGCGTAATGGCGGCAGATGTGTAAATCTACTTGAATAAAGGGCCTTCGCTCATGTTACCTCAGAGACTCCACACGTTCGGCCTTGGTTCTATATACCGTGGCGTCATATTCCAAAATAAATTGTACGTAAAAAATACGCTTTAATAACAAGACGAACTAAAAGTGTATAAATGTTTTTAACGAAATTATATTTTATTGAAAAAAGATTGTGATAAGGACGGAGTAGGGGTCAAAAATCACGAGATTTGTGTGACGTAATTTATGGATGGCTCCTCACTGCAAACCTAATTTTATAATAAGTAAAGTATTGAACTGATTCAATTATCTTGAAATTCAGCAAGTTATTATCACATTAAATCCATTTGTGACATTAGAGCTTATCCCAAATACTTGTTAGGAAATAGTTTTATACAGAAATGTATATGAAATATTACATAGTCTGGATTCCCGCTAACTCATAATAATGGTAAAGTTGCCACTTTAAAATGAGAACTAGTCTAAATAATGTCTTTTGGTAAAAAAAAAACATGAAATTTCTTTGGTGTAATGAAAATTTACAATACATAGCAAATTATATGGAACTTGTATCAAGTAGAAATATCTTGTTTAAATTTATTTTGTTTTTACTTTTGATTGAAAAATATTTTTGGTCTCGTTCCATCAAGTGCTATTAAACGTGTTAGACTAGATTTATGAAACTTTTACTCCCTATACACAATAACATTATGAAGAGTTTAAAAAAAAGGGTAGACATTAGTAGCAGACTGTTACGTTCAATTATTTGACGCAAAAATATTGACGCGCCATGTTTAAGAAAATAAAAACCATTAAATGTAAGAAAGTCATAGTTGTTTATGATTTTTCCCATGAGACTGTCCTTTTTAAGCAGTCTTAGGGGTCATCCATTAATGACGTCACAAGTTACAGGGGTGGAAGGGAGTCGACAAAGTGTGTCAAGGGGAGGGGTTCTACGAACAAAAAAGGTATAAATAATTTTTAACAAAATGTTTGATTGTAAAAAATGTGCGTTACACGAAGATGGATGAAGAGGAAGCGTCAAAAAATGATGAAATTCGTGTGACGTCATTTATGGATAGCTCCCCACTGCAACGAACATTCTTGCCCTATGGACAAGTTTTCCATACAATATATTCCTTGTACATCATCATATATCAATAAATCGGCCATCATAGAATTACCCGGTTAATAGAATCGATCCGGGAACTTAAGAATTTCTGCTTGATATCATGTTCTATGGTATATGACCATTATGGTGATTGTACTCTATTGTTATCGATGCGTAACACGATCGTGTAGAATTATGTTGTTTATGTATCTTTACTATGAAAATAAATACGCTTCAATTTTAAACACAATTCGAATTTCAATTTTCATGCGATGTCTTATCTGGTAATCTATGAGTGGCGATGTGGTCACGATGAGGCCTTAAAATACATGCACAACGCCTACTCGTATTCAAAAGCTTGTAAGTCGCAAATATCTTTTTCTTCTGGGGCCTAATAAGAAAAGCAGAACTTAAATTAATAACTAAAATTAATGAACGTATTCCATTTATACTTCTGTGTTTATCTTTGTAAAACATCAACAATGCCTAAAAGCGTTACAGGAATTCAACAGCATCACATTTGAGATGAAACCATGCATCAGACAGATGGAGACACTTTATTTATGAAATAGGCAATTAAGACCAAATATTATCCACAATTGGTGATTGTTTGCCAAATATGCCAAATTCGCAAATACAAATAGCCATGCGAAGTGGCACCCTTGCATATACTTATATTTGGTAATTCTTAATTAAATAACTAATGTATATCACAAATAATAACACAATTTAAACGTTCTCATTTTGAATTTAAAAAAGTATATTCATGTACTTGTCGATCGCATGAAAATTGTTATTTTCCTTAACACTTCATGTCCATTTTAGTTAGATATATATATTTTTTAATTGGATCAAGCCAACTGCATAATAAGATGAATTGATTTTGCATAAATGTTTAAATGAAAAAAAACATACTCTTTAATTCCAGCTAATAGAAAATAGACTATGTAGAGAATATTAAGGTACAAATTTATTGTAGAGACTATCTGGCCAGTTTATTGTAATAAAACAGTTTGTTCGGACTACACCAGCGACATCTATCGGCGACGATGGCAGATCGGAGCATGTCAAAACCCTTTTGTGAATGTTGTAAGGTTTTTTTAATCACCTTACGACAATTGTTTACTTTAATAAGTATGTAATTGTTATAAATTATATTTATCATGACATTATAAGCAAATTGAAATACAATAATGTTTAAAAGAGTACATTGTTTTATTTAATTTATTTTTTCACATCTAATGCAAAATTTTCTCACTGTTTCATAATACCTACTTTAAATATATTTTTTACCTACAATAGATTTTTTGCAACTAGTTTACTTATTTAAAACAGACGTAAAACTATTTTTTTACTAAATAATATAACAAATGTATACCAGAAATTTGTATACTTAAAATATATCTAATATAAGTAAGTAAATAAACACAATTCAAACAAAAACAAAAAAAAAGCATTACGCCAGTGTACCCCTGGTGGGACTCGAACCCACAATCCCCGGCTTAGGAGGCCGATGCCTTATCCATTAGGCCACAGGGGCGGTGAAATAAAAACTCAAATGTAACAAGACGATCGATCGTATTAAACATAAATATTGATAACAATAAAATAAACACGTATGTTTTTATGTTTGTATTAAATTAATTATACAATTTGTAATTTAAATGTCGATATAAATTCAATTACCCTTCCTGTATCGCAACGCTGTTTATCTCCGATATAAGCGTTAAACATTACATTTAAGGAATCCAATTATTCTAGTAGTAACAAGACAAGGAAATACTTCGCAGATCTGCATTGAACCAGCATTGTGTACTGAATAGTGTAGTCTTCTCTATTCAAACGATGCGAAGCAAACAGTAGAACATTTATGAAATGAGATAGATTTGGTAATTACATTTGATTATCTTAGTAGCATGTTAAACATAAATAGAATAAAAAATATTTACAGCTGAGTAGCTTATGAGCAAAAGTAAGTTACTACATATTTTCCAAATGGGTAGTATCTATATCTCAACTTCACTGATATGCATCTTGCAATCGTAGAAGGAACACGTAGCGACTATAGACGGTGCCGACTGATCGTCACTGAAATTCCAGTCTGCACCATACGCTATGCTCTCGTGCTCTAAATATTCGCACAAAATGGATATTTCGTCCTCATTGCGCAGAACTCTGAAACCGCCATACATGCAGGCAGCTAAAATGACGCTGCTGTTATACGGATGCCACTTCAGACGCCACACGCCTCCATTCACGTCGGTGTCTGTCATGCAACGTTTTAGATTCCTCGTGTCCCATAACCGAACTTTTTCGTCGTAACTGAGAAACAAGAAATATGGAAATTTATTTTGCACATCATTTTATAAGTTTATGATAAATGATCTACCGTAAGCACATATAAATAACACAAATTAACTTCTACTTCAGAAAGCTCTTCATACAGACAAATTACAAAATCCAGATAGCTCAGCTAAGACCAGCCGTTCGTTTTTCCGTTAATTAACTGTAATTCTACACAAAACAGTGTAGTATTGAAGACTTTTAATATCATAAATATGTCTCATTTAAAATATTCATGTCTCTGACTTAAAGACACATATATACTCATTTCTTAATTTACTAACTCCAGTGAGTAAGTGACACCAGTCTGCTAAATACTGTGGAATGAGCCTTCTGAGGCATTCCCGGAGCGCTATGGCATGGGGTTCTTCAAACGCAGCACAAAAAGAGCTTTACTTCAAAGCCGGCGTTGCATTTGCGATACCTCTGGAATTGCAAATGTCCATAGGCGCCGGTGATCACTTCACATCAGGTGACCTGCCTGCGGTTTCGCTAGACCTAAATTTATGTTTAAAAAAAGCAGTGGGATTAAATGAAGAATACCCACTTAAAGTTGTCGTAAACGCAGAACATGATGAAGAGGCAATTACCTCTCCATTTATTAACATGAAAATAATGAAGATAAGCTGACCTGCCCGTAAGCAATAGATACTCTTCGTCAACGTGGGACCGGATCGCTGTCACCCCAGCTTGGTGCGCGCGGTTGATGGCCACCGGCTCCGGCATCCTGGCGTCAAAGCTCTTGAACACGCAGTCATCTCCACCTGTGACACATGTACCAAAATATATGAAAAAAATATATGTTTTCTTATTTGTTCGTTATTTACTTCGAACTCTTGTCGAAAGTATAAAATCGATGTAGATATTTCAAATACCGTAACTAAGCTAATTTTTAGAGCTTAGTCGTGACCGATATTTATTTATACATGACCGATATTTTAAATAATTACAATTTGCTATAACAGAACAAAGAATTACACATTCTCATTTGCGGAGTTAATACCCCCCGTTACGTTTAGGGGTAGTCCTCTAGGTTAATATTACCGTTAGTGTGGAGTAGGTACCTACATTTTCACGCGCGATATCATACTAATAATTACATTTTTATCAGTGTTGCTCGTTGAATAATTTGTAAAAGTTAGGTATTCAATATAGTAGAATATTCCTCTGTATACGTTTGTATACGTATAAGTGCACAAATTATAGATACGTGAATATGATGATACAATACCTGAATAGAAGACGTCCGTGTTCCAATAATTGAACCCTGTTATCCACGCTTCAAACCCATGTGCTTTCCACGAGCTTATATTCTGCAAACGGTCCCCAGTGATGCTCCATAAAGAAACGCCGCCTAGTGAATCACTCACCACCAGACTGGGACTATCTGAACTTTGTTTATTCGTCGACCAATCTACTGATAGCGCCAACAAATTTTCGCCTACAGACTCTTCAACCCATAGTTTCAAATATAACTTTTCATCTTCAATCAACCTGTACAGTTGTATCAAGCCGTCGGATGTGACCGATGCTAGAACTGGAAAACCGTGTACAGTGTGAAAACACCATTTCTGGTCTAGTATTCCTGATGTATCTATAGTTTGTAATGGGGTTATATTAGCGGACTTTTTGTCGAATTTGAATAGATATATCCTGCCTAACCTCTTCTGTTCAGCTCCGCTCAACTCTGAAAGATTAAAAATTACTTCCCTGTAATTGATAACGCGTAAATTTTTTTTTATTTCACGTTACTTACTTACTTATAATTTTTTGGACACAAATAGTTACAAAAATATTTTCTTTATAAAAATTATTTCCATGGATGCATTAATAAAATAGAAATTACGTTTGTAATGTAACCAGATAAACTATGTACTTTAAATGAATCACCCACCATCGTCCTTCTTCTCAAGCTGATAAGTCCCGCAAACCAGCACGTCGCGGTACGGCGCCAGAGGACACCACTCGACGGAGTCTGCGCTGTACCCGGTGTCCCATCGCCATTTGCACGTCCAACTGGCCGCCATTTTGAGCTATCGATGGGTATGTTACCGTATTATAATTTAATACTTTATTCAATAGAGATTTTTTCAATAACGGTATAACGTGAAGTATAAGGCTGCAAGTTCAGCGTTTGAATAGAATATAGATTATAAATCTGTAATATTTTGTTCGGTTGTATATCGTTTGTTAAAAAATATATCAATAAAACGTTTACAAATCATAATTGGAGTTGCCCCCCTTATAACTTTTGCTGGGTTAGTCCCAATTTCACAAGCATAAAGTTTTTTACTGATTATTTTCTAGTCTTTCTGATGACCTAGTTGGGACAGATCGTGCCTAATACCCATCCGGTAGTCCTGATTTTTAGGATAGGAATACGTCATTTTTTATACTGAAATGGAATAAGAATTTTAAACTCTGATAATTGCAGAGCTTTTAGTAGACAACCGAAGTCCCCTAATGTTAGGGTGTGTTATGATCACAAAAATTGTATAAACTATCTTGCGTATATAGCCCACTCAAAGAGGATCGTTTCTATATAATAATCCCGAAATTTTCAGGAAAAAATTAATAAAACGACAATTACTATTTTAAATCCATATATTTATTTATATTTATAATAAAAAATAAGTCCATACGTGAATAAATACAGTATACTAACGTTTACAAATTCAACATATACTTATATCTCGTTTTACATGTTCAACGCACATCTTTATTCTCTAAAAATTTGTACTGTTTTATGGTTCATCACTTACAAATTAGTTTGGAGGTCTGCGAAGAAAGCTTAACTCTGCTTATCCTTAAGGTAACAGG
Source organism: Udranomia eurus (assembly GCA_018250275.1). Lineage (NCBI taxonomy): Eukaryota > Metazoa > Arthropoda > Insecta > Lepidoptera > Hesperiidae > Udranomia > Udranomia eurus. The sequence continues at coordinate 6,739 of DWNJ01001405.1, forward strand.
GTATAAATTGGTACTAACTTCTCTTAGCCAAGGCTGCCAAGCCAAAAATTCGCCTAAACTAACATATGTTACAATTTAATAAAATTACATCCAAACACGATTATTCGATACAAACAGAATCATTAGGTATGGAAGTCTTTTATAAAATGAGATTTTACAATTTTATAAATATACTTGCATTTGCTCATTCATATTATTTGCACTTTTAAACCAGTTACAAAACCTATCTGTCTTTTGCCTGTTATATGACAAGTGCAGGGAATGAACCGAATTTGATGCGAGTTTTACGGGAAGTAAAAGTGAGTTTTGGCAAACATTATTCATAACAGTATATATACACGAGAATTGAAAGTCAATACTAGTCATTTCGTTAGCCCTCCAGCTAACTCAGGATTGTGCTAGGAGTACTCACGTCAATACTGCAACGGGGGAGTGGAACCCAGAATCTCTCGATCGTATAGTCGCTAGTACTGAAATCGTTTTAGAATCTCGGTTTAGCAGCCCTCAACACTAAAATCTACCAATCAGCAACCACGTACCTAACACGCTTACAGCTTAAACATCGAATCGTATATCTTTTATAAATAGACAAACATTAAACCATCCACATTTGAATTATCTAAATATGAACAAATAATTCATGTGTATAGGAAAATCCGATATAATATAAAAATTCAATTGAAATGGACTTCAAGACGTTAACATTCATGTAAGTACTATTCATTAATGGTAACTTATTTAATTACTTACTAAAAATAATTAAAACTACTTCGTAATTTATCCATTAGCCTAAGTTACACGCTATCAAGTATACTTCAACGGCAGTTGGACCGAAATCTTAAATCGTATCGTTTTAAACTTCGCTTAAAATACGGTTACGGACAACCGAACGCTTTTAAACCGTTTTATATATGTAGCAAAAAATGTAAACAATAGGTACATGCAAAAAAAGAATTTTGTATTACAATAAACAGATTTGCTTGATCATTAAATATTATGCAGGTATGTACAAAACTTTACTTTTATTTGTACTGTTTTTTTTATATATAACCAAAAATGCTATATTATAAAGTGCGGTTTAAAAACGCTTATCCGTATTGATTCATCCAATACACTCATGGAACTATTGTATTTAGTAAATTTTCCAGGTGGATTAGTTAGTTTTAAACACTAAATTATATACAACTTAATTACACAAAACTATAATTACGACAAAATCAATGAGCACATTGTCTTACAAACTATAATATCCTATGCTGAGGTCATGAGACAGTCTCTGTAAGGCTGAAGGTACACTGCCTTTGCAAGAACAAAAAATCTGCTTAAAATAATTGCAAAACATATACAAATAACTCCAAATTTATGTAAAAGTACATTATTATGTGTTAAACTTGAAAGCTAGTTTCTTTCTTTGGGGCTTCACTTCCTTAATATGTTAATAATATCGATGATATTAAGCTGTTAATCAGTAAACTGGAACGAAAATATGAAAACAGAATGAGCTTCTTAACTGCTAGAAGACACAAACCGAAGTAAATTGTAATGATACTGTTAAAAGTATATGTGAATTTTACTGTAATTTTTAAAGCGCCCTATATATAAACATAGAAGATGAACATCAACTTTTTTAATCAAACAATACTTAGCTAGTAACTGGAGCAGAAATTTCCAAAAACTTCTTGAATTTATCATGGATACAACCAAGACCAGAAATCAATAAGACCAAAATTAAAACATGACATTGTTGATTCTCCTGTCAACTCACTAAAACAACAGTGTACCAACATCCTTCCCACATACAAGACAATACCAGCATCTGACTATGAATCCGTCTAACAGCCACACAATAATATCACTGTATATTCGTTTCGCTTCATTGTGCATAATACCCTAATTTACAAGTTGCACACGTTCATTATACTGTCATTACTAAACAGTGGAGAGTAAAATTCACTGCTTATATTACTACAGTTATTATGTTAAAAATAATTAATATTTTGTTTGCATTTGAGGTAGATGTTCACAATAAATGTTGCGATCACAGCCCGAGTTCTATCAGGACATAAATCTGTTTATAAACTAGTACTTTATGTTAGATATCATTAATTATTCATGATGGAAGTTAAAATGATCATCATGATAATCTATAAAGTCAAGTGAAGTTTCTATTTGTGTTATGACCTAAGAAAGAGTGTAATATTCCAGTGTGTATAGATTGATAAATTATGTATCTTATTTTAAAGAAAAAAGTGATAAGTTAAGTTGTTTAGGTCCTTAGAGTAACTGTTTCACATTTTTAATATTTTGTACCATTATATATATGTTATTGGCAATATATTGTATATATGTCTAACCGTAATTCATGTCAACAAAAATGTTACAATGTCTTTTTAAATCTGAAACACTAATGTTTTAAATTAATATGAGCTTTCAAATGTGTCATACATTGATGTTGAAGTACCATTATGCATGGTTTATGTCAGACAAACAGTAAATAGTATTTGGATATAGTATGGGAACTCAATCTGCATGCATGGTTTACATCTTTTTGTCAGTTAGTAACTTTTGATTGGTTAAAAATGGACTAATTTTAAGTTGTCACATATAAATCAAAAGCATTTTGATTCAAGATTATCTGGTAATGTATAAAAATAAATAAAATTAAATCATAATTGACCCTTATTTCCGAATAGATATTTTAGATGTGTATATAATGAAAACTCTATTACGATATAACATTTTGAATACTATACTAAATACAAGAAAGTTTGTCTGTTTACTTTATAGAATAACTATTATCAAATTATACTGCTATCATGATTTAGACTAAATGAAGTTTATTTTGTACTTGGATATCATATATGCATTTTAATATATATAGTATATGCATCAACACACTGTTAAACAATTATTGTATATATTTTTTGAGAATATTATTAGTTACTATCACTGACATGCTTTGAAAAGCAAAATGTATCACAAATTTGTTTTACTTTTCATCGAACAAATATGTAAATTCACAACTGCCAATCAATTACATATATAATGTCTATTTATCACTATATTATCAATATGTATTTAGGGAAAGAGTATACGTTTTAAAGCAGAGATATTCTTTGGGAATTTAATTATAAATACTCTGTTAAAAAAGTAGTTCCAAAATATGTATCTCAAGTGTTTGTAATGTAATTAAACAATAAAGGTGTCCCAATCTCGTAATTTCGACATCTTAAATTTAATGTCTAAGTACCCTGAATTATATATTTTGTTTATATCTAATTACATATGACAATTTAATTTTTCGTTAACACAATAATAAATGCAAAATTAATATTTCGAATATTATTCATGAGCAATTTGTAACTCCATAACAATCTTCAAGTAAATGTTATTCTTATAATAAGAAATGTTACCTCATACTATGATTAATTTCTTAAATTGCCCAATTTATTCCTGACTGATAAGCTGTTTGATAATGTGTCAAACTGTGTCAAATAACACCTTTCATTCCACTTTTTGTGACCATAATATGAACAAAACTTGCACCCATGATCATTAAAATTTCAACAATACAGTGCAACCTCAATATAACTAAACTAAAGGGAATTAGAAAACATTCGTCATATCAAGTAATTTGTTACAATAAGGTTCGTTATATAAAGGTTGGTAAGTCTACAATTCATTATGAAGAGGTAAAAAAAAGTTTATTAATGGCAAACTTTAAAACTAACAACAGCGACTAACAGGAATGTTATGCGAAACATTATATAGAGGTTATAAGTTTATAAAATTCATGAATAGTAATTTCTATTTATATTTTTCAATCATTTAAATTCATTATAAAAAGGTTTTAAACAAATGTATTCATAATGTAAAGATATATTTTACATTAGCTGTTATGGACAGTTCTAGAGGAATTCTAATTATTTGTTAAATCAAGGAAATTGTTATACTGTTTGTTATATTAAGGTTACACTGTATATTCAATTGTGAGTGGATAACCTGACAGTTTCCCAGCCAGGAGTAATACGGAGACTAATTATGAAAATAAGTGTGTTCAACCAACTATAATTCTACAACTAACACATCCCATGGACTGATATTTATCAGGTACCAAAGGGGATATCTCCATTTTAGCAAAGTCTCATTTTCTGAACTGAAACTGAATGTGTTTACAATCCTGTTCTTTGCGGTTTTATTTGTAAACTATAAAAAGAATTTCATAAAAAAAATGGATTAAAATGTAACATTTCAGATTTGCTCTTCACAAAGTAAACACCCAATTATAATAATATTGATTTCTTTTTCCTTCAAAATTGTTATCTACCACATCTATTCTAATCCATAGGTTAAAATATGTTTGTATTTTCAAGGGCCAGTTTAGTATACATATCTTTCTCTTAACAAGTGACTTGTAGACATATATTTAACTACATTTTGTAATTGGTAAAACTTGAGTATAAATAGAATGACAAATATATTAAGATAAAATCTCTGTTCTATGCATATTGTTATGTGGTCTCCCTGTTGTGTCCACCAGGTCAAATGAAATATAAAATCTCTTTGATAGTGTGTGTTCATATGTGTAACTTCAAGACAATAACAACAATAACTCTCATGATAACAACAACTGAACTAGGAATTCAGACTGTTTAAATTTGTATATGACTGTTGCATTAGCATTGTGAGTGTGTTTTGTGTTCTTTACAAAACCTCAACTTTCATTGTGTGTAATACATTGAGGTACACTAGAAATTGACTGAAATATTTTATCACATCGAGCTACTGCCGAGCCGATCGTTCAGTTTCTAGCAGACACTCCCTTACGAGGATTCGTGCGTGAACAATACCACGTTTGAGACGTTCCGCTGAGCTGCGACTGCCCGAGTAACTAGGTCTGACTTCCTTACCCATTTCTTCGATGACAGCTAACAGTTGCGCATACTTGGACATGCCATTATCCTTGTCTTTGGATGACGGTGATGCGGCCGGGACTGTTGATATCGTCGCGTGACTGCTCCCAGAGTGTCCCAACTCCTTGTGAATAGCTTTCCCGCTCATCGGAATAGCCGTCACGGTGACGTCGCTCAATTTCGACTCAACAGCCTGAATATCCATTGCTTCCATCGTTCTGAAAGTGGACGAGCTTCGATAACAAAAGAAACCAACTTTAAATGTCGATGAAACTAAAAACTTACCATTAAAACGAAATTATAAACGTGGGTTCTTGCGATAATTACAAACGAAACGAGAACGGACGCGCGACGTAAACGTTAAATGTTAATAATACTCTTAAATGATAACTATTGTACAATGTAGGACATACTTTTAAAATCGAAATAAAATTGGGTGAATGCATTTCAACAAAACAAGTATTTCAACGTATCGACTGAATC
>DWNJ01001406.1:0-12130 GCA_018250275.1 Udranomia eurus
TGCTACCCCTGAGGACTAAGTTGGAACACCTCGATTAAGTATGTCTCCCTGACCACACCCTTCAAACCAGAACACAGAAGCAAGAAAAAAAGAAAGCTGTTATAAGGCAGAAATAGATGTGGCGGTGGTGCCTCCGGAGTTGAACCGTAAAAGGTTCTACCACCTTCGAACATTCAAATTAATTAATTTATTTCTATAAATACGGTAAGACGTAAGTGCAACCGAGGTGAAAAGCTTGTTCACATTGTGTAATGCATGCGAGCAAGCGTTGGTTAATGCTGAAAATTTCAATGAATTAACCTATGGTCTTGCCTGAAACATTGTTGTTCAAATTGCACGGATTGTAATAAGCTATAATAACAGGTAATCTGCGAGCGACTGCTGTGCTTAGTAGATAATTTTCAATTTTGCATTGTATCTATAGACGTGTCGAGTGATGTACTCGTATCTCGCATTAGTATTAATTGCAATGAATTCGCTTTTTTGTTTTAAAAACTTAGCGTTTTACCACTGAGCAAGAAGCATAAAGAACCGAGTAGGTAATGGTGTTCTTAATTTGTGTACTAAATATGTCTCATTAGTATTCATTGCAATCTTTGTTTTAACAAACTTTTAAGCGTTTTGGCCTCAGTAAGAACAATAAAAATTAGGGAGGAAGCGCTGAAACGGATCTTCTTAATTTCTAGATAGCCTAGCAAATAAATAAGATTATCTAAGATTAGAAAATAATGGTTTATTGTTTGCCTGTAATAAAAAGAACTATTAATACAAGGTAGACAACCCTGATAATAGAAATTAATTATTAATTACTCCATATAATCTTATTTTTTATTTATGTATATATCTTTATATGTTTTAATTAAAATATAGAACGAGCATACATACAATCAAAGTTGCCTACATTTTCATTCTACCCGCAGATCTACCTTCCACTTGAAGTAACCTTTAAAGTCAAAGTAATTTTCCAACAATAAAAGAATTATATCCGCTTCTTTATTTTATCCTCTTAGATATCGATACGATACGATCGTACGTAAAACATATACAAAACAAAAACCACCATCACGAATAATAAACATTAATATAGAAAATCGTGTAGATACGAGCGCAAAGGAACCGCAGACTACTCGAAATGAAGAGTACGCGTAGACAGAGGCAATAAGTATTTCATACAGACAGACTACGAAACGGCTTGTAACATGGTGCACTCGACTTGAACGGCACTCGTATTAATTAGTACCTGATTACACTCGCTATAATAATACCAACTGAAATGCGTTTTTAGATGAACCGCGACTCATTCGTTTGTTTTTCTTTTCTACGATAGAATGCTGGCACGTGACAATGATTTGTTTTTTTCTTTGCGTTCTAATTCGATTTATAAACATATATCTGAAGAACTCTTTACGGTCCGACTCCGGAGGCACCACCGCCACACCTGTTTCCGCCTTATAACAGCAGTGTTCTTGTTTGTGTTCTGGTTTGAAGGGTGTGGTCAGGGAAACATACTTAACAGAAGCGTTCCAATTTAGTCCTCAGCACCACGCATTTGTGGTCGACCTAAGGAAAAACCTCGATCCTATCTTAGGTTGAATACAGATGTCCAGGGCGGCAGTGACCATTCACCATCAGGTCGACTGCATGCTCGTTTGCTACCTCAATGTTATTAAAAAATCAATATTATATTATATACGTCGCACCTAACGATATTACTTCCAGAACACAGGCTTCGAAGATCGACTTCATAAAACCTTTTTTTTAATACATTTTATATCCTTAACAAGTGGTCTTACGTAGGTTTAAGAATAAGTAAGCTTCTTCGGTACTTCACGTATGATTATATTGCTTTTATTACCGCCATGTAGGTAACTGCAGGTTTTAACCCACTACTATTCCGTGAACGATTCGGAATGACTCAAGCGACATTTACTTCAGGTCGGTGTGTATATAAAATTGATAAATAAAAAGATTATAAAAATTCAACTCCTTACCACTTCCAATTCAATTTGGCTTATAGGAATCGATATTTATTTTAATGTTTTCAATGTTTTCAATGATTGGAAGTCTCCGACAATAATTTTTAGTGCATTTTTTGTTAACAAGTATCGAATATGCCAAGGCATTTTATTATTTTTAATAAGGCAAGGGCTGCACAGAAAAGTGTTTTAAGGCAGTGTTTTTGTATATAATTTTAATAGGTAAATTTTATGTGTGCACGATGCTCAATTATTTTAATGCAGATACTAAGTACTACTAGGATGTATATAAGCAGTGACTCTTTTACAGAAAAATACTTATTAGTTTATTTTAAATGTTCAGTTTCTGCATTATGCAAAGCAATAAATTAGTTATATATCGGTTCACGGACGATAATAATTTTACGTGATAACGTCATAAGGAAACATTGATTTTTATGAATTGAATTGACTTATTATCATAATTTTGTTGACAAAACGTTTGACGTGTTCATCGGGCGCATCGGCAGATGGAGTGGAAGAGAGATAAATGTGTCACAAACGGAACACTTAGGCCGATTGTGTCTCTCTATCGCTTGTTCCGCGCTCTCGCTTGCAGAACGTGACACTTCTTCGTGCATGCAGCCGACATTCTCACGTCTAAAAGAGATGATGCATGACACGCTTCACATTTGTCATCTTAAATGACACACTTCTGTTAACCTTATTTTAATCACATAATTCGAAATTACATTACATTATGTTTCTTAACCTAATTCAGAATATTGAGGATATTGAGATTACCGATTCATTTTAATATAGCAATCCAAGAGTACGTTCCAAAAATTAATTTCCTTGTACTGTCGAACTAACAAAACCAGCAAATTGCAACAGAAGCCGGTTCTTAACCCTCTCATATAGAATGGTGGTCCATCCCATTTTTCGGGATTATAATTGGCTTTAAAAAACTTGCATAAACTAAATCAAATAGTCATAAAATAAATAACCACCATGATTAGATTATATCTAAAGTGCTCACAATAGGCTGGTGTCAGCGTACGTAAAGTTTATCTTTTGATTTTTACGATATCTTTCGGACCGGTCGGGTTGAGTCGTTTCAGTAAAAGTAAAAAGGCGCTTTTAAAAAATTCGCGTTTCGCGAAGTCCCAAAATAAAGTTTATTGTCAGTGAGCGTAGGACGGGGCAGGCTTTATTTTGCAAAAACAACAAAATTTGCCGCCTGTGAGACAAGCGGGCTTGCACCCTGGTGGTTCCGTATCGCATCTACGAGTATACCCATAAATTGGGTATTAACACTCCATATAAAAGTAATTTGTGGCTCTATCTTTGAATGACTTGTAAGTAAATTATTCAGAACATCAAGTAAGTGTAAATAGGTATTTCAATCTAATTATAGTTGGAACTTGAATACAATGTGATTCCATGAAGCACGGGCATTTTGTTTCTTATTATGAGGAGGTTTATAAAAAAAAAGTATTTAAAGAGTACAGCTCCATGTATCCAGTATTCATGCTCCAGTATCGTCCATGTCTAAGTGCACTTGATTTCTTTCACATATCTCTCCCTAATAATTTCTTTCATCAACGGTTTCGTTTTAAGCTATCTAACTTAGGAACCCTAAAAGCCCTAAGGTTCGAGATGTGCTCACTTTTCATATTACACGCTTCACACTAATATTCATAGCATCATTTATTATATACCAACTTTGTAAGACATTTAGGTTAGACAAGATTTCGTTCCTGGTTTCGCATATATTAATTTATTCTTGAAAACGTGAAAGAAATCCGAGTGTAATGTTTTATTAAAAAGTACCAACCTTTAATAAGACATTACATTTTTCTAACACCTACGAGTATATAATTAACGCTACATTCGTACTTTTTTCTGTCATTGATTTCCTGGAGAACTCTATACTCTTAAAACCTTTTTTGGTCTCCGCTAGATGAAAACGATTGGTGGACAGACTATGCATACGTACTTTGGTATTTAACAATTTCTAATCAAAGATTGGTAAGGTAGGTTTTGTGTTACTACAATAAAAATTAACAAAACTATGATACAAACTTTCTAACTTTGAACTAGCATTTCCACCCAAGTGGGATCCCACACTAACGTTATCAATGCTAAACAGCATTGATAGCGTATAACCCTATCTAACCTATAATAATCTCTAACATATAAGCTTAGGAAAAACCAGTAATACAGCAACAGACACACGCTTAATTTTTGTTTGTATACATAGTGCCGCGAAAGCTAATGTGAAATCTGTCATGGGTAATTTGTTTGCGATTTAAAAATAAGGTTCTTACGGAGATCTGGGATGGTAAAACAAAGATTATCTCCCCGTTCCCGGAGCGTGTCGTTAAGGTTTTTTTGCTACCACGAGGCCTAAGTCAGAACGAATCAGCTAAACGAACTAATGCTGTGTAATTTTTGTTTTATACACAATGAAATGATGCTCGCGGCTCAGCCTCGTCTGAGTGCACACGTATTTATCTATTCCTAATCAAAGGTAAACGTATCGTGTTTGTTGCTTAATAAATAACAAACCTACCTAAGAAACGTTCCAACCCTGGAACTAATGGAATTTCGAAAAATCTATTCATCACGTTATGATAGCTTATTAGCCAAATGTCATGCGTAACTTCCATAGTTCGCGTTCGGCGTTAATAAATCAGTTAGTATACGTTATTTTACAAGAATACATAGATAAGAGTCGGAAACGAACACGCAGAACCAGCATCACACGTGCTGAAAGTTAGCAGTTAATAGCGGACTTCAACAGCACTAAACAACCTCCGGACGACGTACTAACTTCTAGATCGCATAGAAATATCACATGTATTCGCAGCTGGGAACACCGAGTCGGTAGTAAAGTGTGCTTTTAACTTGAATCTGCATAATTTTCTGTTGACAAAGCATGCAAGAGCATTATAAATATCGTCGCCACACTTAGCGACCCTCCAACACGCTGATTTAAATGCGCCTTATTTACATGTGCACATAAAATCACGAGATTATTGTATGTGGAGTCGTAGAAAGCGCGCGAAGTTGGAGTTTCACAGTTAAAGTACTACTGTACGGTATATTAATACATAAAATTAATGTTCGTTTTAACGTACAAGTAACTGCACTTTCTTAAGCTAGACCCGAAGTGTCTAATTTCTAATACATAAAAGGTAACTGAAATTCTCGTTTGTATAGCTCAATCTGTCTGTATTTAGTGACAACGCACTGTAACTTTTAGATACCGTATATAGAGATATATAGGAATATCTATTGTAAGAAAATAGATGTCGTATGTGCACTGTACTTTAACTCCAATTAGTCTACATTTAATTGTTAGCTAGTTACTTTATTTCGAGAAAAATGATAAAATCTAATTGAATTATTCTATTCTGTGGCATTACGCTATTTGATATGAACGGATGAAACGGAGAAAGTTGGATACCTCTAGTAAAATCTATTGGCATTCGATTGTGGTAACTAAAACATAAATTTTGGTCGCCTATTGAATGCCGATAGACTTAACGTGAAGTTTCAACTTAGTGCCCAGTAGAAGCAATGAATGTAAGCACGCACATCAACCTCAATTTCAGTCAATAAGTAACTTTTCTTTTTGTTTTTTCTACATAATACAAAATTTGTCAAAGATTGTTGCTAACTAAACCGGTAGTGTAACTTTAAGCATCATGTGGTTACCTGCAATTGTAAGAGCAGTTACATTAATTGTAACTATTTATTATAAACATATAAACCTTTGTACCTACTACTGTATCTAACCTAACCTAACCTAATACTGTATATATAAATAAATAAATAAAATAATAGAGCGTATACAAAGCTTTAGCTCACTAGGAATTTTTCCACAGATTGGGAAATAGAACGTCTAAAATCGACGGTATCGACGTTACTTTGCAGAAATCCAAAACCACCAATTAGCAACAATATAACATAATATAACTGATTATTGCGGAGCAATAATAACCTGATTAGTCATCTTTAACATAAAATATACCTACATATACAAAACTAACTTCGTAACCACGATAACGGAGAGGCTGTGAGTGACTGCACAGTGAGTCAAGATTACCTCGTTTCCTTCATCAGACACGTCCGCCCGCTGGGATTGAGTTTCGTTAACCACGGCCCGTGTAACTGGACCACAACGTCGAATCATGTAATTTTGACTGAACATAGCCGGTGAAGCGCTAATGGATTAGTTACTCCGGGGTATCGAAACGTCGGGTCGAGCACCAATGAGCGCGGCTAGGCGTTGACGGGATAAGTGACCGCTAGCGCAGCTAGGTCTCCTCATAGATATATCGACGTGGAACCGGGAAATACAGAAATTAATATAGGTTTCGGCCGCTACCTTCTCTGTGTTCCACTACTGTGCACGGCTCTCTTCCCACAACTGAAAAATTCCTAGAGAATACTCCTCCCCGCTGCTCCATGCTCCTATTGCCGACTAATTCTGATGACGTGTCGCGACATCTCAATATTTTCATAGGCCACTGCGACGTGAGGAAATCTACCACGACTGGCAGTTGGCAGTTGCGTCTTAACTTTGGACTTTTCTCCGGCGAACTCGTGAAAACAAACATAGCAGTGTACTAATGCACAGTGTAGTTAATACTACCTCATGCCTAGTAAATATTTATCACCTGAAACCGACAAACCTTCGTTGCGAACCGTAACATGCTATCGCGGGCTTAACCGAATCGTTTCCACAAACTTAAAGCAAGATTAAGGCGCTACAATTACCCGCATTAAGTGCAAAATTGTCGTCGAAAAATAAATAATGCACGGTTCGACTCCACGGCGGGGTCGGTGGTGTGCGCGCCGATTTTAAACCCATTACCGTGAGCCGAGCTGAGGCCAGTTCAAATGTTGACACAACACTCGCACTGTTTGCACTCCGAGGCGACAGAGCGCTTGCGAGTGGTCTCCGCTAAATGGCAATCCACCAAGCACTGCAGACTCCATTACGAACAACAATGTAGACGCTGAGAGGTGATGTATTCTCGTACATACCAAATAATAAGTTAATTACTAGCCAATATGCATGTTCGCGGATATAAGTAAGGAAGATACGTATTATCGCTATATCAGTAATCATAATACTAATAAAATACAAACTTTTGTAAGTTTTTTACGACAAGAGAAGAAGTGTACGCACACAACCGTGCTTTTGACGCGCACACGTACGTAGACGTGAGCATCGGAAATATCGAACAATTAATGTAATTTTGTGAAGTAATTTTTTTATGATTCTATAGGTATCAAAATATAGATATTTTACAACTAATAACTCTAAGGTCGGTAGATTTTTGTCGACCGCTAGGCGACTTCCAGTAAATATTATTAGACGTAAACCACCTACGACACAAATAGTACAATTATATCATTTCTAAAACATTATGATTGCTGGTAATCGTAAAAAATACAAGGTTTGAGAGGGCGCTTCTTTATTAAATTTACAAATGCTAAAAGAATATAAAACGTGTTAACGATAAGTTTGCTAATAAAATTAAAATATAACTACTTAAAGGTTAATAGATTTTTAAACTTATAATGGCTAGTCGTGTGCGAAGATTAGACACAGATAAGCCAGCAGTGTATATTAAAAATACCAACGCTTCGAGCTTCCTAACGAAGTAAGTACTAAATAATAAACTATTAAAAAATATACCTATTTTATTTACTTATTTATTCATGTATTAGCATGCACCAAGGTTAATTAATTTCTGCAATTGTAATAAGGTAACAAGCATTAAAGTTAACATAACCAATCTACTAACTTCAAACAAAACAGTATCTCCCCTCTCCCTCCATCGCTCGTGTTTGTGTATACACATACACACACGCACATACAAACAGACACACGCAAACACAAACGCACACACACATACTGTCTGACAACCACTCTTAACAATTTAGATACATTGTACGAGGACATTAAAAAAATTTTCGAGGATAATAATTTTAAAAGTACTTTAAATTCCAAAGGCGTGAGTGAGGTCGCATAAAAAATTAACTTTGGGTAGATAAATATTTCGTGTGCCAGTTATTAATGAAGTATACAATATCTACATGACGCCGATCTGTTGGAGCTGGTTTAAAAAAATACATAATTATATTCGATGGGCCCCTATCTAGTTTTAATTAAAGTACAGGGCGTTTCCGTGGTCGTTTGTTAAGATCAATCTCGTATATCGATCGTATTTAATCAAAAAATAATCAGTTTGAATTATTACCACCTTTTCGATTGAAAGTAGAATGCATAATTATAAATTTAATAAATTTCCGTGAATGCTAGGATTTTATAGCTTCAAATAGCTAGATGGGTCAAATTGAGAAAATTCATCTTCGTGGTCGGGCATAGATTTCCTGTTAACATGTTTAGAATTTTATTTTTAATATCAATTATAACAAGGAAAACTACTCCAAATAAGTACTGTACTGATAAAAAATGCATTAAAAATTAAAAGATTGTATTATTCCTCAAGCTTTACTACAGTGATATATTTTTAACCAGAAGAGGAATTTTCCAGATCGGGTCATAAATACCGGAGACAAAGAAAAAAATACAACAGAATTGAAGACCTCTTCTAGTATGATTTAAAAAGTTTAGAGTCACAGCTTCAGTGCTTTCTTTAAAAATCTAGGAAATCATACTATCACAAACAATACAAAATATTATGAAGTACAAATGGCAAATAATCTAATGAAGTATAATACAAACTACAGCAACTCTCGTTATTCCTTGAAATATTAGGTGCAGAGCAAGAGTGCATAGGTAACCATAAGTCAACATAGAAAAATGCGGATACTTTTAAAGCTTTGAAGTCATATCTCAAATATCTCATATCATATCTCATAGTCAAATACTCATAACATAGTGTTAATTAAAATCCTGAACCCATCTGAACGGATAGAAATAAAAAAAATATTTGTATTATTCGGTGAAATACGATGAATTTAAAATTAAAGTACAAAAATCATAGCCATTGATTTCTACCACACTGTATATTCTATTATACCTTTATTTTTACAGTTTGATAGTAGATAAGAAGTGTGATAGTGACGTAGAAATTCATTGTAGATCGCCCACCGTCTGCCACTTTTCTACTCATTAGAGCACGGTGATTGAAATAGTATGTAATAATTAGCACTCGACACACCTAACCGCGGCGTTCCAACTTAGGTCCAAGAGTAGAAACGCATTTGTAGTCCACCTAAGAAAGAACTTCGTGCGTCAATGACCACTTGGCATCAGGCGGATTGCACGCTCGTTGGAGCCTTCAGAGTTAAACAAAAGCAGACTAGGAACGCCCTCAAAGCAAGAAAGACGATTTAATCAAACCAAATGATTTTATTCAGCAGTTTAACTATTATAACTTCGAGCAACTCGTGGAAACTCTATCGTAGTTGAGAAACATTGTTGCTAGCCGACAGGCCGCCTACAGCTGACATGCGACAAATGACTAAATTGCCTGGGCACATAACGGGAACATACTACATGCAAAAATAACCTATGCAGCAGAAATGTACCTCGTAATTTCTCTCAGTCGACTTCCTTTATTAAACGGATATAATTAAGTGCCTCTAACGCATACAACAGTATTGATTTACATTTAAAATATGCTAAAAATGACTAGTACTAGTGACTAATTTTCGACCGAATGACAGTAGTGAGTCGATCGAAAATTAGATAAAATCGTTTGTTATATACCTATAACCTATAACTATAACTAGAAAGCAAACGAATTTTCCACTTTCCATAATACACGTTACCGAGTAAATATGTATTATAAGTAAAAAAAATGCAACCATCGCGGTCAAAACTTATAAGCGTGTATGAGTTACTTAAATATATCTTATTACTTTTTAACATTTAACTTTTTAAATAAATGTGATATGAACTTGGCAATATTGCTTTTAGTATAAAATAATATATCTTATCAATCGGCAAAATCGAATATACTACGTATCTCGCATCTACACGTACCTGTAGGAAAACAATTAACCGAGTATCTAACAGTGCACAAAATCAAACTGTCAGGTTATATTAATTGTCGTAAACTGCAATATCATCAATCAATTAATATTATTATGATAAACGCTGTCTACCTGCCTGCTCGTGGATCCAAGGACTTTACAATCACCACAATCGCAATAGTCGGATTTCGATATGGATTTGGTTAAATTCACGATAATTTATTACAACCACTGCCGTAATAGACGTCCGGGAACTCGCGCGGTTCCAATCATAGCATTCCTATATGTCTTATTAGTTTGGCTTAAATACGAGCGGTAAACGAAACCTTACCTGACCACTATATGAAACCTTCCGTCGGAAATCATATTTTTTCTGGACAAAAAACTTTTTATGCTCCCAGTATATCCTCATGTCCTTTGGAAAATGACAATTTCTACAAAATTTTGTGACAATCTGTCGAGTTGTAATGTATGAAAAAAAAAACAAAGTGGTAGAAAACATTTGTATCTATAATTTTTTTATACATTTAACCTAGCGAAGAAGCAGACAGGCCACATGGCGTTAAGTGGTCACCGCAGCCTATGGACATTTGCAACATCAGAGGGGTCGAGATGCATCGCTGGCTTTGGAGAGTTTCGAACGCCAAAGAAACTCTGCTACTTTTACACGCTTACCACTGAACCGATTTAGAGGAAATTTGGTATGGAGATAGTTGAACCCAGAGATGACAAAGGGTAATTCAACCCCTGAAAATCCCTCAAGGGAGTGGAACTTTTCTAGAAGATGGAAAGTGGAATGTTTTTTTTTTGGTCATCGTTGTTCTCCACTATATAACCCAGACAGAGCCGCGGGCAACAGCCAGTTTTAAAGAACCTTTTACGGTTCCCGAATCCGGAGACACCCAGTCTACGCGAGTTTCTGTAGCATATATACCAGCAGTGTTTTTTGCTGCCTTGTTCCGGTTTAAAGGTGTAGCAAGGGAGACACTTAACCAAGGCATTCTAACTTAGTCCTCAGAGAGTAGCATAGTATTTGTAGTCTACCTAAGAAAATTCTTCGAATGAAATTTATTTATGCATTTAAGATACACCATTGACTTAACACTAAAACATTTTTCACAAAGTTGTTACTAGACTCATCCGTTTTTTATGATTAATTTAAATGAGTTTAGTTTAGGACAAAATTAATTGTATGGAATGCGAGGATAAGTTGGAACATAGTTTACCTTTTGAGTATTTGACTTGTACTCTAGTGATCTGCTGGCATGAGTGTTTTAAGTTGATTTCATACTTTATATTTACATTTCATTATCTCAAAGCATTGTTCTCAAATATATCTACCGAATTGTCTAATAGAATACTAGATGGTACTTAGTATTAAAGACAGGTGCAATGAATTAGACCGACCAAGGATTACAAAAATATATTGTGTTTTATTTATTTCTTTGTTTACTAAAGGGCAAAGTTAAAGGTCAGTGCATGAAGGAGGCACGACACGTACATACATCGAGATTCTATCAGAAAACATTAAGTACATGCGATAAAGCGACGCGTACCTTGATTTGTGCAAGAGACCCCTACATGAATCCAAAAGGTCTCATTAAACAAAATCCTTATATGAATGATTGAAGACGGCAAACGTCTCCGAGCTAAATACCATCTTGTTTTAGGGAGAATGAAAATTTACAGGGAGTACCGGCCGACTGGCGTTCATTTGTGTGTTTGATCTTCGGATGTAATCACTAAGGTGAGATCCAAAGTTCCAGAGAAGGTGGTAGAACCTTTTTATGGTTCCAATCCGGAGGCACCACCGCCTAATATTGTATTGTCATCTAATCTACATATAATAGCCAAGTTTCATGATGATACAACAATTATAAGTGCGTGTAATTCAGATTCTTCGATTTTATTACACAGTTTGTTACAGCTGAAGGTGGTAGAACCTTGAAACTGTTCGACTCCGGAGGCACCACCGCCGCCACACATATTTCTGCCTTATAACAGCAGTATTCTTGCTGCTGTGTTCTGGTTTGAAGGGTGTGGTCATACTTAACCGAGGCGTCCGACTTAGTACTCAGGGGTAGCAACGCATTTGTGGTCGACCTAAGAAAGAACTTCGATTCTGTCTTGGGTTGATTACAGATGTCCAT